>PVKC010010304.1:0-25898 GCA_004027635.1 Crocidura indochinensis
AAAATAAAATAAGACAAACTACTAAAAACTATCCAAAAACTCATGATACCAAATAAAGCCTTGTTAGCAATCTTAGTTTTCTTTCTATTATACCATGTTTTATTATATTATATTTTATTATTATATTTATTTAATATATTTATTATATTATATTTTATTATACCATATTGTAAGGGAGATTGACAATGTCTGACCAAATTCTACAGACATTTACCTTTAATTGGTCAATTCCTGTTCCATGAATGTACCTCACATACATTGCTACAGTAGAAATTAAATGTGCCAAAGTTATTTATTGATATTGTAGTAGGAACGTGTAAAAAAGAAGGGGGATTGAGCAACATACTCCAGTTACCAAAATAAATTTTAAAAAACCTATACACAATTCAGAATGATTATAGACAATATATCTCATTAGGTGAATATTGTACTTTTTAAAATATGTTTAAATATGTCACAAATATTTCAGGGGACAATCTTATATGAAAAAGGAAATTCATAGCTAATCAAAAAATTTACTTTATAAACTGGATACTGTATATTTTCATTAGCTATATAAGACAATTCTATTTTGAAAAGAGAACCTGAGATGGAGTGCAGTGTGTAGAATATTCACAGAAGTGCTTTTTAGATCACCTGTGCAAAGAGAAAATTTAGGAAGTTGTCTTGCAAGAAACAAGCTAACAATTGCTACAAGGTACTCTATAACTTAGTCAACTAGACCTAAGTAACTAGACTTTTATGCCTTTATTCTCCTCAAGATACCATTGAGGAAACGTAAGGCATCTCTGTGTGAATGAAGCATAATGAAGGTGATAAATAGCTAAATATTAATATTCCAGCAACTATGCAAAAGCTTCTTTTGGGGACTGGAGCTATAGTACAGCAGGTAGGGATTTTGCCTTGCATGCTGTCAACGCAAGTTTGATTCCTGGCATCACATATGGTCCCCAGGAGTAATTTCTTAGCTCAGAGCCAGGAGAATCCCCTAAGACTGCCTGGTGTGACCCAAAAACCAAAAAAAATTTTTATTTTAGAAGACAATCTGGGTGAATATTTGGGAAGAGTGAGAAATGCAATATCTGGAGGCATTCAGAATTTTTCATGACTCTGCAATCAAGGATTAATCCTGGCAGGATTGTGGAACATGGAGGATGCCAGGGATCAAATTGAGTTAGTCACATGCAAAGTAATTAATTACCTTACTCTTATTTCAGCACAGAGTGAATTATTTTTCTATTCCCTCTTAGGGATCAAAGCAAATATTAAAAATTGTGTGTTGTATACTAACTTTGATTTCCAAAGCCATTGAGAATAGTGGATTTGACTAATTTGTAAAAGTAAATATTATATGAAATTATAATTAGAAGAAATAGCTAAGAATGAGCAAAAGAAGGGATTAAGGTAATGGGAGTGAGACAACTCCAATTGTGTGCTGTTTAAATGTTTGACTTAGAATATGAGTGTTCTATAATAAATCCATACAAAGAGAAATAAAACTTGCTCATTGTGATTCCTTCCCATTGCAAGTTCCTTATTTTTTTTTAAGGACCCTTAAACAGGGTAAATTTCAAAGAGTTTAAGAATTGCGGCTATCCTTCCAAATTGCTATTGTCAATAGGACCCATGCTAGATTCTCTGGGGTTGTTATTGAGATTTGATTAGGAAGAAAAGAGTTATTTTCTGCTAGTCATTCTTCCTTTTTGATCTGTCAAACATATATCCACTTAGCCTATATTCACAGTAGTAAGAGGTTCCAGTATCTGATTTATTTCCAAAATAAACTCTGACACAGTTAGCTGCTGTGGCAGTGTCAGCCAGAAATTATGGAATGTTCCTCAAAGGTCTAAATGGTAGGACTAGAGGCCCCATCTTCAGTTTTGCCGAGACCAAAGGCTGCCAGGAAGTATCTCTAATACTAAATACTTCACTTCGGGGGCCTGAGAGATAGTATTGAGGTACTGCGTTTGCCTTGCATGCATGCAGAAGGACCGTAGTTTGAATCCCAGCATCCCATATGGTCCCCTGAGCCTGCCAGGAGCGATTTCTGAGCATAGAGCCAGGAGTGACTCCTGAGCCCTTCCGGGTGTGACCAAAAACAAACAAACAAAATACTGCTCTTCCAAGCAGAACCCGTTGCTCAGAACTCTTCATTTCAGCTCCAACACAGTCTTCCTCTATGCTTTAGGGTTAGGATTTCAACAAAGGTTAGTCACTTCCTTCTTTTGTTTTCAATTTAGCATGAACTCCTTTTCCCAATTGTCATCTTTTTTTTTGGGGGGGGGAGGCACACCCAGTAACGCTCAGGGTTTACTCCTGGGTATTCGCTCAGAAGTCGCTCCTGGCAGGCACGGGGGACCATATGGGGAACCGGGGGATCGAACCGCGGTCTGTCCTAGGTTAGCACAGGTACCTTACCTCCAGCGCCACCGCCCAGCCCAGCCAATTGTCATCTTAACCAGCCAACATAAACCTATCTCCTATATTGAATTATATCGGGTAAAACAAGATTATTTCAGATTCATTTTTCTTATGTGATGATAGTAACACAATTAATACTATCATGTCTTTAGGCATTACACATTTACAAAATCTATCCATCTATAAAGACTTAAAAAACTTCATCAAATATCTAGAAAACTGCAAACCTAATCTGATAATACAAATTTAAATCTGAAAAATATAATGATGATTTGAACAACTGTTACTATGTTTTGAAGACACAAATTTTTTATTATATTTGTATATCTGAAGATCTGATGTTGCCTATATTTATCCATTTATTTAAGAGTTATTCTCTGCATTTCATAGTTAGGGGGTGGGGAGATAGTATAGTGGATCAGAATTTTGCCTTACGCATGATCAATAAAGCTTGGATCACAGGCCTGATTTCTAACCCCAGAGCACAATATCATGAATAAACCCTGAGTACCCCCTAGTGTGGCCTCAAAACAGCAAAAACAAAATTATCGAGACAAATTTCTACAACAAATGAAATTGCTAGATATGAATCAAGTATTTTTCTAATCTTTATATATGATCATATTGGCTTTCTTTTAAATATAATCTTTGTTCCATAATCACTGCTTTTTTATTTCTTATTTTTGGATTTTCAATCCAAATAGTGGCTTCTTATGAACATAAAATCACCCTGTATCATTAGCATACTTATCTCCCTTCTCCAAGAACACCTCCCTTTTTCCCTTCACCCCCAAATCAATTGTGAGGCTCAGCTCTCTCACTTACGTCATGCTTGGACCTTATAACAGGCAACTTTATACCAAATCAGCTCTTCTCTTTTAAAGAAATTAACACCTTTTTTCTCTTAAATTTGTTCTATGTATTTACATTTTACAAAGTAAATATTTTAAACTTACCACCTGAAAGGAGAGCAGGTTTACTCTTTACCATGGGACTAGCATGAGGAAATTTGTTGCTAAATGACATGAAAAGGTGAGCTGTGAAGTCATCAGGAAGCTCAGCTTCAAGGAATGTCTTCATAAATAGCTTGAAGCCTTCAAAATCTATTGTCTGAAAAAAATACAGTTTTAAAATGTAATTTGAATATGGCATACCATGATCAAAGTCATTATCATTAGAGATAATCTCACATTTTTTGCCCAAATCTAAAAAAAGGTAAATAAATCTTTGAGAAGTCCTTCAAGATATCATTGTGTTTGCAGAGTGAGGCCTTGTCTATATTGGCATTGAATGAAAAGGAGGGATTTGTAATCAGACATGCCTATGGCAAGTACAAGTCAGTACATGACACTGTAGCTATTACTTGTTGATACTTGGTTTCTCCTTCACAAACTGGGCATAATATACTCCTAATATCTCTGGTGTACATGTTATAATAATTGAGCAATTGAGTTGCTGTTAGAGAAACAGTGTTACAGTGTTGTTACAAATATAGGATGCTATCTTGTTTCTTTTTCTTGTCACTCATGTTAAAAATGTTTTTTAATGCTTAGTTTAGATTTTCAAAAAGTGGTGCATTTACAATTTCAATTAATACAATATATTAAAAAAATTTCAAAGTGAGGGGCCAGAGCTGTGGAGCAGACAGTAGTGTATTTGCCTTGCATGCCTTA
This sequence comes from Crocidura indochinensis, assembly GCA_004027635.1. Taxonomy (NCBI): domain Eukaryota; kingdom Metazoa; phylum Chordata; class Mammalia; order Eulipotyphla; family Soricidae; genus Crocidura; species Crocidura indochinensis. The sequence continues at coordinate 4,095 of PVKC010010304.1, forward strand.
GCCTAAGACGGACCACAGTTCAATATCCCGGCATCCTATATGGTCCCTCAAGTCACAGGCGAATTCTGAGCACATAGCCAGGAGTAATCCCTGAACGTCAACGGGTGTGGCCCCAAACCAAAAAAAAAAAAATTGCAAGATGAAGTATAAAAAGAGTTATGCTGATTTTCAAAACACAACTAATTCAAGAGCTTTATGTAAATAATTTTAATTGAATGACTATGGGATACACAATTAAAATTTTGATTTTTGATTTTTGGGCCACACCTAGTGGCTCTCGGATTACAACTCCTGGCTCTGCTCTCAGAAATTGCTCCTGGTTCGGGGAACCATATGTGATGCTGGGCACCGAACCAGCATCTGTTCTAGGTCAGCTGCGTGCAAGGTAAATGCCTACTGCTATACTACCACTATGGCACCCACAATGAAAATTTATTCAAGATTGAGTTTTTGTCATACATATCCCAACACCCTTTCCCTTCACCCATGCATAATTTTCATCATCAATGTCCCCAGTATCCCTTCCAACAATGTAGTACCCATGTACTATCTCTACAAGCCCTATGATTAGATTTGAAAGGCATTCCAAAAATAAATCAATTTGAATGCATAGGAAAACAATACATGATCACTCCCCCCAAATCAAAACAAATCAGAGAAAAATCATTGTGTTTCATTCACTAGTAGCGCCACTCTGACAAGAAATTTCACCCTTCCAAAGAAGAATTTTGTCATGTCCCAGAGGTCACCTTTATAGAGCTTTATATAATTCTCACTAGATCTTTACTAATAATGCTACTTGATGTCAGTACCCGTGATAATGAGAAAAAAATAAAACATAACATCATAAGTTCGTGTTTCCCTTTAAACAAAGGATTTGTCACTCTTCAACCCATTTTTGGTTCTCGGGACTTTCTTTTTTTTATTTTTTATTTTTTTTTGGTTTTTGGGTCACACCCGGCAGTGCTCAGGGGTTACTCCTGGCTCCATGCTCAGAAATTGCTCCTGGCAGGCACGGGGGACCATATGGGGCACCGGCATTCCAACCGATGACCTTCTGCATGAAAGGCAAACGCCTTACCTCCATGCTATCTCCCGGGCCCCCTTCGGGACTTTCTTAATGTTTGCTCAGTAAGCAATAGAATGAGGGCTCAAAGCCTGAACTTCCTCCAAATAAAATAATCTTTTCAGAGTTGCTTCCTAAATGTCATTATAAATCTATTAAAACACACACATACAACGTAACTGTCAACAAATACCATGTAAAATACAAAATACAGGAAGTTCTTGTTTTGAGAATTAGAATGAATTCTTCTCTTAAAGTGCCCTTCCTTTGCTTTGTGCACAAAAGTAGAAAATTAACTGCACTTTCCAAATCCAAATCTCCAGTTTTGTGTATGAACAACCATTTTTCTATGATTGCTCTTTCTCAGACAACACTGACAAATCACTGCTTTTAGGCATAATAAAATCAATTATCTTACTTAAATTATAGCCCTTTAAGTCTTAAGACTAAAATAAATATGTCCTTGGGTCTTAGCTATATTTAATGACATAATGTCAAACTCTTTATTACTGAAATCATATTAATGATCAAACCTTTATGTCTAATTTATTTGGAGTGTTGCTACAAGCAAAAAGTGTTTCTCTTACTTTTCCAGCATGACCTGCAATTATGCAAAGTTCAAACATCTGATAAGATCCACACTCTCCATATTAGTGTTTCTAATTCATGGAAGATGTTTTTAATGATTCTTCAGTCTCATAAATTATAACTTTATCTTTTGCTTCTTCTTAAATCTTTTTAAATGATGGAGAAATTATATAGTTGAAACATAAAAAGCAGTTTTTAGGGATTACTCCTGATTCTGTGCTCAGGGATCCCTTCTGGCAGCAAACCATTTGTATTGCTGGATATTGAACCAATGCTCACAGTGTGTAAAAAACATGTCTTACCCATTGTATATGGGCTTAAGTTTCTCACATATCTTGGAAAACATCATGTTCTCCAAAATAAAGAACATATCTTAAAATGATTAATTTCCTCAATCTAATTATGAATGTCATGATTTTGAAAAACTACATATATAAGGACCCAATTTTCTAACTCTGCCATTGAATAGTATTAGAAATTATTTTGAAGATTGTGAACTTTAAAAACAAAATGAAATTGTCTTTCCATAGACAACAAATTATATCAAAAATTAATTAAATGAAGCTTTAAAAATCAAATTGGCTGTGAACTCACATCCAGACAAGCACTAACATTTAATATTTAAACAGCTTTTAATTATTTTAGTTAAAAATATACTGCTTAAAAAGATACCAGAGAATCTACAAAGAATACAAAATGAGGATTCTGAGATGTTACTGCCAAATTGGCACCAATTCATAGCAAATTTCTATATGCCTTTCACTATTATATCTGACCATCTGTTTTCTTTGTTTTGTAATTCCTGTTAATACTAAAAAAATAACATAAGTATTCATCTAATTGATTCAAAATGGATGAAAATAAATCCCACAGTTCTGTCACTTCTTGGGAGTTTCAGGAAAGAGGATTTTCTCACAGAAAACCTTCATCACATCTCTGTTTAAGGAAGACTAATATGATTTTGCAGAGATACAAGAATGATCTAATTTTATTATTTTGGTGAGGCTTTGTCAGACAGTGCTCAAAATATGTTCCTAGCTCTGTACTCAGGGTTCACACCTTTCGGGGTCTAGGGGATCATATGGGATGCTGGACATCAAAACTCAGGACTGTAACTTTTGTACTATTGCTCCAGCCCGAAGAATGTTTCCTTTATAGAGGAATGCCTACAGAAGCCAATCTAAATGAGAAAATAAATAGGGTAGTATGAGAAATATCAAAGATATCATTTAGGGAGATATTTGAACTGAAGATAGTGAAAATGATGTAGGAAATTCGACCATCAATATTTGAAATAAGAGAAGATGGCCTAGTAAATTTCAAGCAGAAAATCCCATAATCACACTCATTAAAATAGAGTCAAAGGATAGATGTAATTCTACTTTTATTAGACAAAAGGTATTTGATGATCAATATTCACATTTTGATGCAAACTTAAATAAAAGTTAATAGGCAAATGACCTTAGGTTAAGTCAAGGAAACATAACAGATTAAAACTATGGACAAAGGTTTGATATTAATACATGAACCAACAAGCATTGAGTACTTACTGGAATTTAAAAGTAAGTATGTGAATTCCTTGACTACCAGCTTTGAACGTACTTCTTAGATATGTGAGGGAAGATATCGGGCAAAAGAAAAGAGAGTTTTAACTCCTAGTTAGATCATTTAACCAATTTTATAAAGTAACATAAAATCATATTGAATATTTAAGTACAAAATTATAATGTCTGTTATTAAAGTGATTGAGGTTAACTAATTTATTTTTCAAATATATTTAAGATAAATTTTAAAACTTTACATAGAGTGGAAATATAAACTATTATATAACTAGACTTATAAATCTGGAGTTTTTATTTTAAAATCCATGTAACTATTTATTTATTTTTGGTTTTTGGCCACAAGTGTTGACACTTGGTGTTACTTCTGGATTTGCTCTCAGAACTAGCTCCTGGCTTGGAAGACCATTTTTGACCCCAGGGAATCGAATCACTGTATGTCCTAGGCTAGTGCTTGCAAGCAGACATCCTGCAGCTTTTGCCACTGCTCTGGCCCCAACTTTATATAGATTTTTAAAGGAGAAATAATTATCAAAACATTTGACAGTGCTAAAACTTCAAGCTCTCAAATTATGGTGACATGTGGGAAACGGTTCATTCTTAAATATTACACGTTTACATTTGTATTTCTTAAATGTTTCATATTTATGAAATATTGTGTATTTTGAATATATTGTGTATAATTTTTGAATGTTAGTGTAATATAAGTGCTGGTATGAAAATACTCATTTATTTTTTATTTGTATTTTTTATTTATTTATTTATTTTGGTTTTTTTTTGACCACACCCAGTGATGCTCAGGGTTTATTCCTGGGGTACAATTCCCAGTGTCCAATATGGTCCCCTAACCAGGAGTGATTTCTGAGTGCATATCCAGGAGTAAACCTTGAGTGTCATTGGATGTGACCCAAAGCCAAAAACTAAATTAAACAAACAAAACAAAAAGACCTGGACAGAAATTAGAGCATAGAGAAAAAGAGTAGAATAAAGATGGTCTCATTCAGAAATGAACTTACTTCTTAAGTAGAATGCCTTTCTCAAATACAGGCAGAAGTCTGGGGGAAGAATATAGGGGCCATTGCTGGTGAGAATGTTGCACTGGTGAAAGGAGTGTTCTTTTTATGACTGAAACCCAACTACAAACATGTTTGCAATCATGATGCTTAAATAAGTTATTAGTATATTAAAAATATTACTTCTTAGAGGAGGGCCCAGCATTGCCTACTGATAAAAGAAAATCCTAAAGACTCACTGAACGTTAATAGAAAGAACACAGGATGAGCAATAAATGTACATGGCCTCATATTTTTTCCTTTATTTTCCTATTCTTTGTAATCTGCAACTGGAACAACTCACTAACAATTGCTTACAGAACACAGATGATAAAGGGAAAAGAAACTCTTTGTTTTGATCCTGAGAAAGTCAGGTCTAAGAATGATATCCAAGTATGTATCCACCAGTCTCTATTTTTCACTTATGTTCTCTAAAAATAAATATTTATAGTTGATCAACAAATATTCCTGAATAAACATGATCAGAAAACATGGGCCTTAATTTTAAAAAAGCACTTTCTCAGAAGTTGTTTCTTAAGATAAAAATCCATGATGCAAAATCTATGTCATGTTGGGCATGAAATTACAGAAGAATTTGTGAACAAGATTCTGGTAGCACAGATCCTGTATTGCTCAATGGAAAATAATGGTATTGTTGTGCTATATATTGTACAAAAATCCCAAGTATAATATAAATATCCATGTTTGCCCACCTACCTACACCAATAATACACCAAATGGAATTTACTAGGACAAAATATCTAAAGAAACAAGTGTATCTTCTCAAGTATGTATTTACAAGAATATAAAAACATTCAATTCCTTTTCAGATACATTTACCCTCCTCATTCTACGAGTACTAAAAAATAACAATGGAAATTTATGAACAATTTTATTTAAATACCCTCTATTGAAAATTATAAGATTTTAAGATTTTCATTATAAATTATTTTATTTGGACATCATTATATATAATTGAAGTTAGATGATTAAATTTCAGAGTATAAAAACTCAATAACACCATTCTGATTTTTTATTAGGAATATCAAATTAATTATAAGTTACAGCATTTGAAAACAATTGGAACAAAATTTTATTTGACTTATACATGTACAAGTCTTGCAGGTTATATGAAACTTACTGTGATTTAATTGAGAAATAAGTAGCTCATCATAGAATAAAGAAAAAATGATAGATTTTAATAGAAAGAAAAAATATCTTACTTGGTTAAGAATGTCTTGTTTCTATGCATGCAAGGAAAGAAAGAATACACACGTTAATGGAAAATAATTCATACTTGTTATCTCATATATTATACAGTTGAACAAAGATCACATTGACAGATATTTTTACATAAACTTTAGGTTCAAAAGTCTGAAAATGTTAATTAAAAACAAAGCATTAAGATCTAAAAGGAAATGGACAGAAATGCACATTTTGACCTCTACTAATAGAAATAAGAAATCAGATATCAAGGTAATATAAGGGAAAGGGAGCAAGCAGCATTTTACTAATAACTCAAAGACTTCCTGACTGTGCACAGCAAAATGGGAAACTCATTGACAAATAAAGGCTTGTTAAACATTCTCCATAAAAGGTCAGGGTCTTTTGCCTCTAAAATATTTTCAGATTCAGAATTTAGAAGTATGTACAATAGGTGAATCAAATGAACATCTAGTGATAAATGTAAATATAATTTATTTTGAAACATATATTTATAGATAAAATGATATATTTAGATTATGAATACGTATTTCTTATTTCATAACTTTAATAAATTAAAATAAGTAAAATATGTCTATATCCTTAAAAGTAAGTACTGGAGTCATAGAGATAATAAAGTACACGGCATTCAGATAACTCAGGTTTGATGCCCAGTGCCTATTAGTCCTTCAAACTTTTCAGGAGTAATAATTGCATAAAATAAGGAGAAAACCCTTGAGCTCTGCCAGGTTTGATATAAAAATAAAAAATACAATGTGAATGGGATTGTTTTTTAATGTGCATTTCTTCTTTATCTTTATATGGTGTTTAAGAAGGCATTGACTTTTGCATGTTAATTTTATAGCCTGCCACTTTGATATATAAATCTATTGTTTCTAGAAGCTTTTTGACAGAGTCTTTATGGTTTTCTAAATACAGCATCATGTCATGGGCAAAGAGTGAGAGCTTTATTTTTTCCTTGACTATCTTGATGCCCTTGATATATTTTCTTGCCTAATCACTAAGGCAAGTACTTTCAGTGCTATGTTGAATAGGAATGGTGTGAGAGGGCAGTGCCCACAAATTCAGATATCTTGGGAACAACTTAACTAAAGAGATGAAGGACCTAAACAAAGGAAACTACAAAAGCCTGCTTCAAAATAAGAGAGGATACAAGTAAATGGAAATAGATACCGTGCTCATGGATTGGCAGGATTAATATCATTAAAATGGCAACACTCCCCAAAGCATTGGACAACTTTAATGCAATCTCTCTAAAAATGCCCATTACATTACATTCTTCAAAGCAGTAGATAAAACACTCCTGAAAATGACATTTGGAAAAGTTAAAACCCACAAATAACTAAAGCAATCCTTAGAAAAGTAATATGGAATAAGGAATATGCCCCAATTTTAAAAGGTATTACAAAGCTACAATTATCAAAACAGCTTGGTATTGGGATTATGAAAGATCCTCAGATTAGTGGAATAAACTTGAATATTCAGAAAATGTTTCCCAAACATGCAATCAACTAATTTTTGATAAAGGTGCAAGAAATCCAAATTGGAGTAAGGAAAGCCTCTTCAACAAGTGGTATTGGCACAACTGGTTAGCCACTTGCAATAAAGCAAAATCAGATCCCCATCTAAGACCATACACAAAGATAAAACCCAAATGACTTAAAGACCATGATATCAGGCTTGACAACCATGAAGTATATAGAACAACATGCGATTAAAATATTATTTGGCATCGAGGCAAAATGTATCTTCAAGGAGGAAACAATAATCTCCAATCAAGTGGAAGCAGAGAAAAACAGATTGTACTAGTATAAGATGAGAAACTTCTGCAACTCAAAGGAAATAGTGCCTAAGATACAAAAGCCACCCAAAGAGTGGGAGAAACTATTCACTCCAACAACCATTAGACAAGGGGTGAATATCTAAAATATACAATAAACTGACAGAACTTAAAAATAAAAATAAACAAATAGCTCCATCAAAAAATGAGAAGAAATGAATAGACATCCTCAAAGAAGAAATTCAAATGGCCAAAGACCCATAAAAATGCTCCACATCATTAATCATCAGGGAGATGCAAATCAAAAGTACAATGATGTACTATCTCACACCACAGAGACTGGCACACATCACAAACAACAAGAACAATCAGTTCTGGTGCGGATGTGGAGAGAAAGAAATGCTCATTCACAGCTAATGGGAATGCCAAATAGTACAGCCTTTATGGAAAACAATATGGAGGTTACTCAAAAAACTGGAAATGGAGCTCCCATATAATCCAACTATTGCACTCCTAAGGATAGACCTAAGGAACACAAAAATACAATTCAAAAATCCATTTCTCACACCTATATTCATTGCAGCGTTATTTACAATAGCCAGACTCTGGTAACAACCATGATGCCCTTCAACAGATGAATGGCTAAAGAAACTGTGGTACATATGCATAATGGAATATTATGCAGTCATCAAGAGAGATGAAGTCATGAAATGTTCCTATACATGATGTAAATGGATTCTATTATGTTTAGTGAAATAAGTCAGTGGTAGAAAGATAGACATAGAGTAGTCTCACTCATCTAAGATTTTTAAGAAAAACTAAAGACATTTTTTATAAAAAGACCCAGAGATAATAGAGTTAAGGGCTGCAAGCATCGGAAGGACTGGCTCACAATTTGAAGCTTGCCACAAAGAGTGGTGAACTCTGTTAGGGAAATAAATACACTAACAACTTGCATGACAATGTTAAAGAATGAGAGTAGAATGCCTGTCTCTGTCTCGAATACAGGCGGGAGGGGAGGAGGCAATGGTGATGGGAATGTCACACTGGTGAAAGGGGTTATTCTATTTATGACTGAAACCCAACTAGACATATGCTTGCTTAAATAAAGATTTATTAAAAATAAAAAATAAAGGGGCCGGGCGGTGGCGCTGGAGATAAGGTGCCTGCGCTAACCTAGTTCGAACTGCGATTCCATTCCCCCGGTTCCCCATATGGTTCCCCGTGCCTGCCAGGAGCGACTTCTGAGCAAATAGCCAGGATTAACCCCTGAGCGTCACCGGGTGTGGCCCAAAAAAACAAAACAAAAAAAATAATAAAATAAAAAAAATAAAACAACATACCTTAGAAATGACAGTTTAATAAAGGTAGAATTTTATAAATCTTAAAAATATACAACGAAACAAAAGCTTTATTGCTATTTATTTTCGTCTAATCTTTAGATTTCAATGGGAACAGTTAGAAACAAATTTAAAATTTAAACACACAACAACAATAATTAATATTACTATATCCTTCTCTATGAAACTGCTTATTTCTTATATAAAATTCAAACTGTCTCAAGAAGTCGTTTCTAACCTTGATGCCCTAACTCTTCTACTGAGAATTCTTCCAAACCATTTACAATCATAACCTTAAGATATTATTCATTAAAACTAGGTAAATATTTGTATTAATGTTTATATTGGTTATAATAATTCAATAATAAAATAATCATGGCGTTTTTCTAAACTCATTATTAATGCAAACTTATCCATTTAAATAAAATAACCCCCTTAGATTTTCCTTACCTACTAATATAGATGCTTATATATTTAATATTTATATTTACATATGTATTCATTTATATTTATATATATTATTTTTTGATCTACTGAATGAAAGCAAGATGGGCCATTGCTCTTAAACTGACATTGCAGGCAAATATTTTTTGTTTGTTTGTTTATGGACCACAACTGGTGATGCTCAGGCAGGGGTTACTTCTGGTTCTGCACTCAGAAATTGCTCCTGGCTTGAGAGACCTGGCTTGTGATGCTGGGAATCAAATCCAGGTTCTTCCTGGTCAGCAGTGTGCAAGCCAAACGCTCGACCACTATGTTATCACTCTGGCCCCTAGACATCTAGCTTTTAATTGTGTACATTGCTTTGAGAAAGTTGTACAATTATCTTTTTAAAATTTTCTCTCTCTCTGTTGTCTTCTATTCAATGAAGTTTTTGTGAAAAAATTACTCTTTCATTATAAAACATCAAGATCATTTAGAAATTTTTATCTATAGAGAATAGTGAACATATTATTTATTTCTATAGTTAATAATTGTGCTTTTCATCAAGAAATATTATCATATACTCTTAATATAATTCAAAATAATTTACATGTTTTCTTTCTTATTTCTTTTTTCTTACTAAAATTTACTGCAAGTGGTCAATCCTCTTTTTTAATTTTTATTAAGATTGTTTAGCTGTGTTGATTGGGCCAGAAGATCATACTGGCAAAATTTTATCCCTACTGTGCCAGGATTGGGATTCAAAGCCTCACACATGAAAATAATGAACCCTACCATTTAGCCATGTTAGTATTCAGCAACTAAAGAAAAGATGCAGGAAATATAATTCATTATCATGTAAATATATTTATTTTGTAAAATGAGAAATGATTTAAAGAAATTTGGTTTTCTCTTTATGAATACATATCAAATGGATGTACAAATCATGTTAAATTTAGACAATAACTTTTCTACAGAAAAGTAGATAAATAACCTATTTTTCTTGTCTAATGATGTATCAATAAGTATCACCCATGTTCAATAATTTTGGTTGAAATCTTACTAAGTTATTGGATTTGATAACTTCTTATAAGTTGACAGTATGTACTTTCTCATATAGTGAAAGTAGATTTCTAAACTTAATAAATTATTAATTAGAATAAACAATAAGGTCTTTAAAGAGGTATTACATATTTAATCATCATTGAATGTTTTATTTATTTCCTGTTAATATTTAAAAATATAAGCAAGTGTCTAAAAGTTACATAAATTTAAAGATGTCCCCTGAAAGAAAAGTTACTATTAATGCTTATATTATATTATTAAAATTATATTAATATTATAGTTCTTTTATTCCTGAATTTAAAATAATTTGGAATACAAAGTGACATAAATGTTTGTTTATTAATTAAGTTATTAATGCATTTTAATGGATTAATTTCAATTTATGTGGTAGTACATTATTGAAAACACTAACAAGAGTATATCTTCATATGAATTTAGTATTCATTACTTAAAATACTAAAATATTAAATCAGTCTGTCTCACTTAATGATTATTGAAGCACAAAATGTCAAATTCTTTTATATTTTATATGATGTTATTGACAGCAGATACTTTCTAAAATAAAAAAGCCTGATTTTTATTTTTGCAATTGATAAAATAAAATGTATCCTTTCATATAAAATATGCCTGAAATGTAAACAACCGTTCACTTTAATGCAAGAGTTGTCATCTTGCCTTTGTTCATCTTATTTCTTGGTCTTTGATATTTTCACATCTAGAAATTTATCATTTAATTCTCAGTCTTTATAAAATAAAATAAAATGTAAAGAAAATATTAAAAAATGTTTTTTATATAGAGAGTAGCTTTAACTCATCCCCATTATTTGTATACACCAACCTTTTACTTAAAGAAAAAAAAACAACAAAATTTATGTTAAAGAATTTTAAAAGCGAACGTTAATATAACAAGATGTAGTGACAATAGAAAATCTGATGTGAAATAGTCGATTGTTATAAATATTTACAGGAAATTATACATTATGAAAACATTGAAACTGAAAATTAGATAAAATTTTGGGAGGAGTGGAAAACAAGTTTTATAAATTCCAGAGAAAGAACTGTGCTTCTGAGGAAAAAAGTAACAATAATAGCCAATCAAAAATATTAATAAAATCTGAATAGAATAAGTAAACAAATAGAGATTTTTTTTTAGAAAAGGATTATTTTAAAAAGTGATGTATTTTAAGTTCCATAAAACTGAAATATTACACTGTGTGAAGAAATCACAGTGATGATGATCAAGCATTTAAATGATGTAACATTTCTCAGTTAAAAGTAAATAGAAAGTTGGGGCCAGAGCAATGGCGCAGCAGTAAGTCGATTGCCTTGCACATATCTGACCTAGGATGGACCATGGTTCAATCCCCTACGTTCCATATCTTCCCCGTAGCCAGGAATGATTTCTGAGCACATAGCCAGGAGTAACCCCTGAGTGTCACTGGTGTGGGCCAAAAAACAAACAAACAAAAATACCCAAAACATTAAGTGGAAGGTGATTGAACAGCTAAGTAGGATATGCAGATATGCATTCATTGAAATGTGTTTAGAGACTGGAGATATAGTACAGGGAAGGTAGTGCTTGCTTGGCAGAGGCGCAGGTCCTCATACTGTGTAGGGTCCCCTAAGCATTGCCAGGCATGAGGCCAAAGCTGTGAGCATAATGTCCAGCTATGGGTTCAAAATAAAACATCAAAGATGTGTTCCAAAGTAATAAATTTCATTAAGTTCTTTAAAGGAAAGATTGTCAAACTGTCAGCTTTTTGATAAAAGCTAAGTAAGAGATAGAAAAATAAATATCCCTCATTATGTTTAAATGAGGGACTTTTATAATGTGACCAAGTGACTGAAGGTTTTTTTTTTGGGGGGGGGGGTTAAAGGGATCAAGTCCTAACAGGAATACTGGCAATATTTAGATAAAACTCCACTTTAAGTTTAGATTTGTAGCTAATAGAATGAACATTTGGTACATGGCCTCTTTCCTATATTATTCATTTTCCTGACGTCTGGTAAAATAATATAATATTATATACAGAATAATCTGTACTTCTTTCAAGTATATAATATGGAAATGTTAATACTTTAATTAGCAAAATGTTTTTTAAAAAAGTACAATATTGATTGTATCTTACAGAATAGAACTTTATCATGAATATTTTCATTATTGTATGTATTATAAATAATTCCTCTATTAGTTTTTTGAAGGAATAAGGGCAATTGTGTCAACTCAAAATGGTAGTCAGGGGTTACTCCTACTTCTATACTTACTCATTCCTAGTGCTTCTCTGGATATCATTAATTGCAAGGAATGAAACCGGATCTTTAACATGCAAAGCATGACATCAACCATTGAACTAATTTCTCAGTTCCTGCTGCAAATATTATAAGTAAATATTCCTTAAACAATTTATCCCTTCATGATATAGAGGAAAATAAAATAAACAAACATATTTACCCCTTCTGGATTGTATTTTGCAAGGACACCATTACCATGGAATTCTTCGAGAACATCTTTTAATTTCTTTGTGGAATCTATAAAAAATGGGAAACACAGATTGCTTTATATATGTCTACTTTGACTGCATAAAATTATACGGGGACAATTACAATTGAAGATATAAATGAACACATCACAGAACTCATGATTTCATGTTAATTATATGCATATTAATGATAATGTTCTAACTAATAAAGAATATTTAAGTGGCAAAGAAATACAAAATTAAACTGAATATATTATGACCAAGTATATTATCTAGCAGTGGAAGCATTAAGTCCATAAAGAAAAATATGATGTTTTTCTTTCATTGATATGCCATATCTAAGTTCATAACATGGTAATTTTAAAATAAATTATTGACACTCTTTATAAAATTTAATAATTAGGATAATTATTTTATATTATCACATTATTAAGCCTGCTGGATTAATAAAAATACAAACATCTTAAATAATCCACAATAATAAATTTATTCAAAGAAAAACTATAGGTTTGGGTATATTGTATCTACATTTATACACAACTTCCCAAGTATTATATTATCCAACATATTTGTTTATTAAGTTCAATTAATAAACAAAGTTTATATGTTAACCATTAAATAAAAATGAAAAATAAAGTGATTACATTTTCAAAATTTTTATAGTTTTCTAGATATTCTAGTGACAAGATAATCCTTTTATATACTAGGATATAGCATCTGAAAAAAATGACGACTAGTATTGTGTTTGATATTTAGACAGACTAGTATTTATTAAAATTTTGTAGTTAATATAACAAGAATAGCTTAATCAAATCATAACTATCAACATTTAATTTCATACAGTCTCAGACTTCCAGCATATTCAAATTGATAAAATAATAACAAATATTTTTACCTAAAGGATCAAATTTAAGACACAGTGATAATTTTTTAAATCAACTATGAGAAATAAGCTACAATAGTCTGCTTCACACATGGTTAGATAATTGCTTGATACACGTGTATGTTATTGTTTCTCTCCACTACCATTCTCACTAATTTCCAAATCAGTCCTGTTAGAACACTTACTTTGAGACCAATTGAGGACATTATGCCTATACAATTTGATTGAAATGTACGGGTTTATTTCTAATATTATGAATTTGATAGTTATTTGTAGTTTTTACGTTTGTATGGATGTGACTATATCATGATACTATTCACAATATTAATATTTTTACTTATCTTATGTTATTTTACTTTAGGCACTGTGATTTGCAATGTGCTTAATGATCATGTTTAATGCACAAAATGTTCCAGTCCCACCACCTCCACCAAAATATACACTTTTCTGCTCTATTCTCTAATTGTTGTCTACCCCATGCACACTGTAGTAGTACACTCTGTTATGCAGAACAGTTTAAAAGTGTTGTTGCCTAGAGCCATTTTTATGCCCTCAGGATGATTTTTTATACACCACATATGAAAAAACTAATTTATAGTACACGACTTAGTTTTTGTTTTGCACATTAACATAGCCATTAATTTCAGAACATTTCATAACTCAAAGGAATCAATACCTGTTGCAAAGCCACTCCCCTCTAATTTCTGACTCTCAAATTATTTTCTCTATGATTGTACATATTTCATACAAATGAAATCACTCAGTATGTGCCTCTGCGTTTGCTGGCTTTCACTTTGCTTTCACTTTTGAAAAACTTCTTCAAATTTTTGTATATTGTCACGTGTTTCAATACTGTTTTTAAAATGAATATTATGGATATATGATCTTTTTAATCTATTTCATCAGCTGGCACACAATGATAATTTCTGTGCTTAGGTTATCATGTCCAGCTTAGAATATAAAACATATAAATAATTAAAGATTTTACAACTATATAATGACTTTATGCTTAGCAATTTTAGAAACTCTAAACAGCTTCATAGGTCTAGTAATTAAATCTTTTTAATGTCATAATATAAGCTTCCAAGTTCTCCATATTTTTAGTAGTACTGCAATTTCCCAATTAAATTATAGAAATTACAGAATTAATAAGAAATGGTTTTTATCCACATTTAATCAAATGTGAATTTTATCAAATTATTCATTGGTTATGAAAATTATAGTTAAAAGCTTTTATGTGCTTAGAGGCATCTTGTATATTTTTGTCATATTTCTAGAAGATTTTGATTATTTTTTTGTGGTTTTTGGGTCACACCCGGCAGTGCTCAGGGGTTACTCCTGGCTCCATGCTCAGAAATTGCTCCTGGCAGGCACAGGGGACCATATGGGGCACCGGGATTAGAACCCATGACCTTTTGCATGAAAGACAAATGCCTTACCTCCATGCTATCTCCCGGGCCCCCGATTTTGATTTTTTATATTGTCATGTGATTCATAAAATTCTCTGGTATCGTGTATGTGTATTTGTAGCTAATGCAGTTGAAGTCTGTACATTTATATTTCTAAATACATTTTACAAATACTTTACATGTAATCATCATAGTTAATGTGTTATGTCATGTTCTTAACTAGTTTCTTAATGTCCTGAGGAGAAAAATTAACATTTTTATTTTCACACATCACTCAAATTATAAAGTGAAAAAATGCAAAATACATTTGGATTTAATAATTACAACATATTAAAGACACTGTTTTGACTTGTACTTTGGCACACATTAAACTCCAGCAGAGAGCAAACTCAGTAAAACTAAAAGAACTATTATAATATATGTTCCCAAATGCTTCTGTGTGAGTTGAAATATGCTATGTTAGTAGAGTACCGTTACCATCTCTTGTTATATATATAAAGGCACAATCCTTTTTGCATATGTAGATGTAAAATATATTAAATGTTATGGAGTACTATTATAATAGACTATGACTTTTTTTTTTTTTACCATATTTGATGTACTTGGTATAAAGTCAGGGGAATAGTTTTCTATATGTTCTTCTACCAGGTATCTTACAGAAATTTAGAGACACTGCCTGAGATAAACTTTTAATTTCAGGCATTCATAAGAATAATAACAATAATATAAATTTGTAAGATAATGTAAGTATATAATTGATGATTCAGATTGTATTTATTATTTAACTACTGCTGAGTAGTATTTTTTCTATAGATATACAACTGAAATAAATTAATAAATAAAATCCAAAATGTTATGTATATATGACACTTATTTGTATGAACTCAAATTTCAATCATTTATGTTAGGGAAATATAAAAAACGTTTTATTAATTACTAAATCACATGAGATTTCAAAAAGTTTAAATGTCTTTAAAATGTTGTCAAAAACAAGGTCCTTCCTTCTCTCAAACTTCATCAAAGGATGTTGCACCCACAAGCACTGAAGACCAAATGAACTTCCCTCTCCTTCAAGGAAATTACAGAATTTACAGAAATAACAAATTTACAATTTGCCCACATTCAGCTTCCCTACAAACCTCCTGGATACTTCAATATATACCATACAATTCTAGGCAAATAGGCCCTAACTTTTCTTTCCTTAGAAAGTATATTGTCCTAAACCAGAAGAACAACCCAACAAAGTAGTTTGGAAGATTTCTATCATACTTAGGTTATTTCCCTTACCTAGAATAAATAAAACCCAAAACAGATACACCTATAACCACCTCTTATACAATTAAACAGACCACTTTTTTTTTGGCTTTTGGGGTCACACCCGGTGACGCTCAGGGGTTACTCTTGGCTATGCGCTCAGAAATCATTCCTGACTTGGGGATCATATGGGATTCTGGGGATCGAACTGTGGCCCATCCTAGGTTAGCACAAGCAAGGCAGATGCCTTACAGTTTGTGCCACCATTCTGACCACATTCCAGATGACATTTATTAAACACCCTTTGACACTCCAAACCACCCAATGCAAAGAAAAATGGAGAAACTAAGAAGACTCTAGTAGATGGCAATAAGGATAAAAGCCCTAACAAATTTCCAAGTCTTCCAAATCACAAGAACCCTAGAGATGAAGGCCTAAAATCAGCATTTAATGTCTTAGCAATGAAATTCAAGAATCATTAGCAAAAGAAATTAAGACATTCATATACAAAAAGTTCAACCATTTCAAAGAGGAACTCGATTAGAAGATTAGAGAAGCCATACAAATGGAACTAAGAGATCTAAAAAGTACTCTTGCAAGCCATAGTAGCAGAATTACACACATAGAAATTTACATTTATGTACTTGAAGACAAAATTCAAGCCAGAAAAAATATGTTTATAAATAACTAAAAAAAAAAAACATGAGACAAAACATTGGAAGAAAATGTAAGTTACTTAATGAGCAAAGACAAATAATCTACTACTTATAGGAATACCAGAAATGAAGGAAACAGGAACAGGAGAAGAACATCTAGTGAAGGAAACAATAGCAGAGAACTTTCCAACTCACTAAAAAATAAGGCTGCTGTACAAATCCACAAGGCGAAGAGAGTATCAAACAAAATAAACCCTAACAGAACAGCAACAAAAAATATAGTAATGAAAATGCAAAATAAGAGGGAGAAATGAACTATTTAAAGCAGTTAAGGGGGAAAATTCAATTATAAAGAAAGGAACATAAGAATCAGACCAGAACTTTCATTTAAAACAAGATAGGTAAGAAGAGAGTGGAATGACATATTTAAACTACTAGATAAAATAAACTTCTAATCTAGAGTCCACTACCTAGCAATAGTCTCATTTAATTGGGAGGAAGAGTTAAAAACATCTTAGACAAAATTATCTTATAATTGATACAAATAAGTGTCATAACAATTCATACATTTCATACATTTGTACACATAACATTTTGGGTTTTATTTATTAATTTATTTCAGTTGTATCTCTGTAGTAAAAATTACTACTCAGCAGTAATGAATAAAAATATAAATCATCAATTATATACTTACATTATTTGATAAATTTTTTATTGCTATTATCAATCAGTTACACAGACCCAACATCCGTTGTAACAAAACCAACCCTCCTCTTATAACAGCACAATAACTCTCTCTGTTAATAATTTCCTTAATTGTCAGTGAACTAAACTCTCCCATTAAAAGGAACAGAGTAGAGGGTTGAACAAGGAAAAAAAAACCATATCACTGCTGCCTGCAAGAAACAGTTTGAAGCTCAGAATAAACACAGTAGTAGAGTATAAAGATGGAAATCTTTATTATTATTATCCATGATATTGGAGAAAATATTGAAACATCCATACATATCTGTGACCAAAAATATTCAACCACAAGAAAGTACTCAGAGACAAAATTAACTTTGCCTACTGATCAAGGGAATACTAGACCAAAAAGTACTAATTGTGATCAACATTTATGCACCACATATAGATCCAGCAGAAAAAAATATATAAGGTTTTTGCTCACAAACCTAATAAAACATATTGACTAAAATATAATAGTAGTGAGAGATTTCAATTCACAATTAACACCAATTGATAGATCCACTAGGCAGAACACTAGCAAAGACATAAGAGCTTTAAATGAGAAATTAATTAGAAAAATTAGGGTTAATGGAATTTTCCAGAGTCCTCCATTCTCAGAAAAAGGAATACACATTGTTCTCAAGTGCACATGGAAAGTTCTCTAGTATAGACCACTCCTTAGGAAACAAATTTAATTTACACAATGTCACAAATATAAGAATTATACCAAGCAGCTTTACAGACCATAATGCAACAGAGGTCCAGATTAATTGTAAAAAGATGTGGAGAAAATTCAACACCTGAAGACGAGATCTCATGCTGTTCTATAACAGCTGGATCAAAGAATAAATCAAGGAAGAAATAAAAAAAATGAATGACAATAAAGAAACAAATTGCCAAAATCGATGGGACATAGTAAATGCAGTAATCAGAGAAAAACTTATACAGGGCAACATTAGAAAAAAGGAAAATGACAAAATCAGCAACTTAAAGGATTCATATACATGTTAAGTTTCTGGAAAACCAGCAACAAGGAATACTAACAGAATTAGAAAAAAAAGAAATAATAAAAACCTGAGCAGAAATAAACAACATAAAACAAAGAAAACAACACAAAGAATTAATGAGACTTGGTTATTTTAAATGAATAAGCAAGATAGACAAACTGCTGACAAGGCTCAAAGAGACAAAAAGAGAAAACACTTAAATGAATTGGATCACAAAATTAAAGAGGAGACATTACAACAGGACCTCAAGAAATACAATACATCATGCTTAGTATGAACAACTGTGTTTAGTTAAGTTAGAGAACCCAAAGAAATAAAAAGATTCCAGGTAAATATAATTGCCTGAGACTTAATATGGTGAAATTAGGGACCCGGGAGATAGCATGGAGGTAAGGTGTTTGCCTTTCATGCAAAAGGTCATGGGTTTTAATCCCGGTACCCCATATGGTCCCCCGTGCCTGCCAGGAGCAATTTCTGAGCATGGAGCCAGGAGTAACCCCTGAGTACTGCCGGGTGTGACCCCCCCCCAAAATGGTGAAATTAAACACCCTAAACAGGCCAATCACAAGTAAGAAAATTGAAACAGTAATTAAGAAATTTCCCCAGGAACTCTGCTGGAATTCAGATGCCAGCACCGATATCTGCCTGTCCTCTGTGCTGTGCTGCATTTTCGGCCTGATTTCATCCTGTGTGTGGCTTATCTGCAGATGGCTCGCCCTCCCTGGAGCCTTCCTTGGAGGTGAATTTTCACGCCCAAAAAGGGAGGAGCTTAGGAGCGTGACCACAGAGCAAAGTGTCATTTAGCCAATGAATACAACCACAAAACGTAGAAAAACCCACAATACAAATGTGACAATGGGAAAACAACGCAGGTCAGCGCCAGACATAGAGAATGATGATGGCAACTCTGATGACTTGAACATGACCAACCAACTAGTCAGTCTCTCAGATAAGGAGTTTAGAGTCATAATATGGAAGATGTTCAAAGAACTCAAAGAAAGTATAGAAGAGAACACTAATAAGAATCAAGAGAATATGAACATAGAAATCAGTAAACTCCAAACTGAAATTTCAGGTCAAATAACAGGACTAAAAAACTCAGTAGATGAATTGAAGAAAAACATGGCTGAGTTTTCTGATGGGTTAACAGCAGCTGAGGATAGAATTAGTACACTGGAAGATGAGATGAATAACAATTCCATACAGCAGAAGAAATTGGTAAAAAGCCTTAAAGCAAATGAGCAAACAATGGAAAAATTACTCAAAGAATGGGAACAGATGAAAATAGAAGTCTATGATAAGCTGAACAGAAAAACATTAGAATCACTGGAGTCCCAGAGACCCAGGAAGCAAATCTCCAGGAAGAATCAATGGTCAAGAACATCATTAAGGAGAAAGTACAAGAAGTAAAGGATACATGTGATGAAATCCTGCATGCCAGAAGAGTACCAACTGAAAGAGACCCCAGAAAAACACTCCAAGACACATCCTAGTCACAATGACAAATCCCACAGATAGAGACAGAATTCTGAAAGCAGCAAGATCAAAAAGAGAAATTACATTCAAGGGAACATCCTTGAGATTTACTGCAACCTGTCACTGGAAACACTCAAGGCCAGAAGGCAGTGGTGGGACATAGTGACAAAACACAATGAAATAAAAACTTTGCCTAGAACACTGCACCCAGCAAAACTCACTTTCAGGTTTGAGGGAAACTATGCATGGTTTCACAGACAAGCAACAGCTTAGAAACTTTACAGACTCAAAACCAATCTTAAAAGAAAAACTGAAAGGTCAAACTTTAAGACAAGACTGACCAACAGACACAGCAAACTTCAATATAAAGATGGCACTAACTCCCAGGACAATTCTTTCTCTCAATGTCAATGGACGAAATGCACCAGTTAAGAGACACAGAGAGGCTAAATGGATCAAAAACTCAATCCAACCTTCTGCTGCCTACAATAAATGCAACTGAATAGTCAGAACAAACATAGACTCAAAAATAAAAGGCTGGAGGAAAATCATCCAAGAAAACAGCACCCATAAAAAATCTGGAGTGGCTATACTAATATCAGATGATGCAAACTTTATACTTAGGAAAGTTGTAAGGAACAAAGATGGACATTTTGTATTAATCAAGAGATACAGCAGGAAGAAATCACTCTCCTAAACATATATGCACCGAATTAGGGGCCAGCAAAATATTTAATAAAATTGTGGACAAATCGGAAAAATAATATCAATAACAACACAATAATTGTGGGAGACCTCAACATGGCATTGTCAACACTAGACAGGTGTTGACAGATTGAAACCCAACAAAAGTATACTAGGCCTGAAAAGAGAAATGGAAGAAAAGGCGTAGTAGATATATATAGGACACTCCACCCTCAAAAGCCTGAATACACATTCTTCTCTAATGTACATGGGACATTCTCCAGGATAGACTGCATGCTAACATATAAAACACACCTCCATAATATCAAGAGAATAGAAATTTTGCAGGCTATCTTCGCTGACCACAAGACACTGAAATTATATGTGAACTGCAAAGGGACACAGAAGAAAAACTTTAATACCTGGAAGTTAAACAGCCCAATACTGAATAACCAGTGGGTCAACATGAGATCAAAGAGGAAATCAAAACCTTCCTGAAAACAAATGACAATGGAGACACAAACTATTAGACCCTATAGGACACAGCAAAAGCAGAACTGAGAGGAAAATTTATAGTTTTGCAAGCACACATCAGGAAAGAAGAAGGTCATAACAGAATAGCTTAATAACACATATCATATTCAACAAAAGGACTCAAATATAGGGAAACAGAAGGAAATAACAAAGCTCAGAGCAGAAATCAGTGAAGTGGAAACCTGAAAAAACAATCCAAAAGATCAACGAAAGCAGAAGTTGGTTCTTTGAAAAAATAAAAAAGATTGATAGACCACTGGCAAAACTAACAAAGAGAGAGAGAAATTTGATAACTCCTATTAGGAATGAAAAAGGAAAGAATATTACTGATATGGTAGAGATTCAAAGGGTAATCAGAAACTACTTTGAGAATCTCTATGCCAGTAAAAATGAGATCCTGGAAGAAATGGACAAATTCTTGGACTCTTATAATCTTCCACAGTTGAATGAAGAGGATGTAGCATATCTAAACACACCCATAACTATTGAGGAAATTAAGACAGTAATCAAATGTCTGCCCAAAAACAAAAGCCCAGAACCAGATGGATTTACTAATGAATTCTTTAAAACCTTTCAAGAGGAACTGCTACCAATCCTG
>PVKC010010305.1:0-25887 GCA_004027635.1 Crocidura indochinensis
AAAAAAAAAGAAATGCAAAAGTAGGGACTGGAGAGATGGCACAAGTGGTAGGGTGTTTGCATTGCACGTGCTAATCTAGGAGAAATTGCAGTTTGATCCCCTGGTGTCTCATATGGTCTCCCAAGCCAGGTGTGATTTTTGAGAGCGTAGCATGGAGTAATTCCTCAGCGTCACCTTTGTGTCCCCCCCGAAAGAAAATACAAGACTTGTGCAGTTGTACATTTTAAAGTATTTTACCATTAAAGAACTCATATATTCTAAAAAAAAAAATAGGTTATCTACTCTGGTCCTATTTTTTGTGGTATTTAATTTATCAATTTTAATCTTTCATATTGATCTGTTTCTTTTTAGCACAATCCCTAATATACTTCACACAACTATTGCTTCTAAAATGAAAACATATATTATCTACCCTTGTCAGATTTAGAACCCTTCATGTTTGGTTTAAAATTCTGGGCTTGGAGTGATCCCTGAGAAAAGAGTCAGGAAAAAGCCCTCAAAACAGGCAGGTATGATGGTCCCACAATTAAAAAAAATAAGCTGGACTTTTTGTGAGAAATAGTTAGGAATCATATTTGGGTATGAATTATTACTAGTATATTGTGATAGACTAGCAATTTATTTCTTAAAATTTTATATATATTTTCAAGTTAATTCTACTGATATTTTTAAGGATGTAGAAAAAAATTTAACTTAAAATGTATTTGTATCTCTTTGGGTTAAAGCATAGAATCATGTACTTTAAACATATTTATTTTGTTAAATTCTACAATACATGTTTCATAATAACAGTACAAACATTGTTACTGGAAACTCTAGAGTCAACACCAAACTCTACTTTCAACTTTATTGGAATTTTTGCCATAAACAACAATAACAACAAAAACTAAAAACAATTGGAACACTCACAATAATCAGAAAGTCAAGGTTTAGTCAAGTAATTATGCAACTAAGTAACCAGTATATATGCTATAATGTATAGAAACCTACACGAAATAATGTAAATTTAAGTATATTGTCAGCAAAGTTTATAACATAAAAATAACCCCGGTGTACTCACAAAATAGTATCAGGGAATATAGCATATGTGATATATTCTAAATATAAATATCTTATACAAATAAAACACTATTGTTTTTATCAATGGATTTTGTTAACCATAGCAACATCGTTCCATTTGATTTGATTATATAAAACTGAATGTAATTTTTAAATATTGATCACAAAAACTTAGCATGTATAATTGCTTAATATTGGTGAATGTTCTTAGTATCTAACATGAGTAGTGCAAAACACAGTCTGATAAATCTTAGTGAAAGAATGTTTAAAAGGTGTGACTTGTTATATAAAACTGTGGTATTTGTCTATGAATTTATTTTTTATTATATCTTTTGTATCACCCTTTGTTCAATGGCACATATTGTACTTTTAGTTATTTTCAAATGTCATTGTTTGTTTATGTAATACAGATTTTACCTATTTATTTTACTCATTTTCTTTAATTATCATAATTTGGTAAAATTTGATAAGCTTAATTTGTCCAAAAATACATTCTCATGGCCTTACTCTTAAAGTAAGTTAAAACAAGCTCATGGTAGACAGGCTAATTATAATGAGACCCTGAAATCTAAAATAATTGAATGTTTTCTCATACATAAACTTTATTTGATAATTGTTATTTCCTAAAGCAGGAGGCAACATATAAAAACAAATGTAAAATTTTAACAGTGGTTTTCACAATAGCTCTTAGGATTCACACATGGGGTGTTCACTGGGTTAGTTTATAAATATGTATCACAACATTCCAATGCATTATCCTCCAGAATAAGACAGCAGCAATAAGGTGATTATTATGGTAAGCTAGCTATGTTCTTTTCCAAGGTGAAAGCATATATATGAGGATAAACACACATATGTATTTATATATATATATATATATTAGAGTGTCAATCATTTTCTTTTTCTTCTTTAAATGACTCTGATTTAGAAAGTAATTCATATTTGGATTTTAGACATATAATCCTTTAGGACCCAGAAGACAAGCATATATTAACAAGATAATAAAATGGTAACAGTTAAGAAAGCACTGTACCTAAAGCACAAGTTATATAACCTTACTGGTTAAAAAATATTTTTCAGAATAAATAGCAAGAAATCTTAAAGGACATTCTAATATTGGCAAGCTCTATACAGTAGAAGGAAAAAATGCTATTACCTTTAGAAATGAATAAATATAAAACAAAAAACACTGGCTCTAAGAGATAGCTTGAGATTGTCTTGACCAAAACTTATTCTGGGCCCCTTAATAAAAGTGACATTAGGAAGAGATATTTAAACTGGAGAAGTAGGCTTTAGATTTTTACAAATAAGATCCTGGATAAATTCAGCACACAGCTGCATAATTAACTACAGTTTATAAGTGGAAATTCAGCTCTGCCCTTCTACTTTAATCCTGAAAAAAGAAATTGCTAATTGGACCAGAAATATTTACAAGAGTAGAACAAATAGGAGTTTGGGGATATTCATAAAAAGGAATGGTAGAAGCAGACTTTAAAACTGAAAGGTGATGGGATTGGATAGTACAAAACGTAAGACGCTTGCCCTTGTTTGTTCCTGACCCAAGTTTAATTACTGGCATCTTATATGGACCCCTGAGTCATGGTCAAGAG
Organism: Crocidura indochinensis; assembly: GCA_004027635.1. Taxonomy (NCBI): domain Eukaryota; kingdom Metazoa; phylum Chordata; class Mammalia; order Eulipotyphla; family Soricidae; genus Crocidura; species Crocidura indochinensis. Next base: position 2,670 of record PVKC010010305.1, read on the forward strand.
TGATTCTTAATTGAAACTCCAGGAGTCACCCTTAACAACACTGAATCCCTCCCCCCAAAACAATCAAAGAATGTGAAGGTGAAGGTGAAGGTGACATGGAATATCACTAACACCACTTTATTGTTCACAATTTATCCTGAGACCAAACTCACCCAAGAGCAGACAAAATAAATAAGTCAGGGGGAAGCAATAACACAAAAATCTTTTCAACACAACTAAAGCACAGATTTATCAATTACATAATATATACAAGGTGCAAATGATTATCAGAAACAAACATAATAACCTCAGATAGAATAAATAAATGTACATAAGATGATAGAAAAATATCTATTCTAACATCCTAGCCAACAAGTATTATGGTAATACTTAACAGAAGTGTTGAGTCAAGGGTGGAAATGACCTACCTATGTAAGGCATCTGAAATCCTATAGTCTACACCTGGCATACGATAAGGCAAACAGGTATAGTCCTTCTCCTTTGTAATGTGATAAATGCATATTGCATGGACTAAAATGATGTAATAGTCTTGACAGCTGCTGCTGCTTCAAAAAAATTTTAAGAAAATATAAATGTACTTATTTAACCTATAATACTTAAATTCAGTTTTAGCTTTACCCTTATTGGAGTCAAGATAAACAATCATTTCATGCTATCTGATGTGATTTACTCTGAAACATAATATTTATAAATTAACTTTTATAAATAATAATTGGAGCAAAAGTCTTCCTAACTTTGAGAAATAAATCCATTCTTAGGAATTATGTGATGAAGAGTGGAAGGAGACAGACAACAGCAGCAACAACAACAAAACCAACCAACAACAGCTACAGGATATGGGTTCCATTGCAGAATCATTGATGCTCTTACTGTAAAAAGAAAATATTTATTTATCTGTTTATTTATTGGGTCACATGTGGTGATGCTAAGGGGTTACTACTGGCTCTGCACTTAGGAAATACTCCTGGTGGGCTCAGGGAAACACATGAGATGCCAGGGAGTAAAATTGAACTGGCTGCATGTAAATCAAATGCCTTATCTGCTATATTATCTTTCTGCCCCCAGACAAGAAGACTTTAAGAATATATATTTATAAACAAAGGAAAGTATTGAAATTATTAACATGTATTTAAACAAATGAATTGCTTTTGAGGTAACGGTTTACAAGAGTATAAATGTTTTGGTCACCATACTTTGTCCACAATCAAAGTAAATAGAAAACCCTCTTATCTTAATCTTAAGGCAGCCTTTCTTCTGTTATGAGGGTCTAAAGTTTTATTTATATTTGGTAATGTCTATTCCTTGATTGTTTTTACCCCTTTCTAGGGCGGGGGGCCGTCTTGTTGAGCCACATCTCCCAGTGCTTAGAGTTTACTCCTGGCTCTGTGCTCAGATGTCATTTAAAGTGGGCTCAGGAGAGATACATTGAATTCTGAGAATTGAACCTAGATACAAGGCAAGTATCTTAAATTCTGTACTATATTTCCTTTATTTATCACCTAATATGAGTTCATAAAATGTTTGTCTTTTTCTTCTAACTTACTTTCAGATTTTTTGTGTGTGATACTAATATTAGGCTTATGCTGCGTCATAAAAATAGGAAGACTTATAATTTCTTTCATTGTTAGGGAGAGCTTAAGTAATATAGGTAGTAATTTTAGTAGAATTCACTAGTTATTGCTATTTTTAGGGAGGCATTACTGTTATTTTTTTTTACTTGCAACTGACCTGGCTTGGATTTTCTTTTCTGACACATTCCTGAGAGATTATGTTTCTAAAAATCTGCTTACTTTTTAAAGAGTGATAGCAAATATTATTTATAATAGTCTCATAATATTTTGTGTTTATTAGTATTTGTTTCAAATGACCTCTTAAACTTTATAAACTCTTGGGAATTTCTGTTGTTTTTTTTTCCTTAAAAAGCAGAGTTTAGCAAAGAGTTTGTTATTTCAAAGAACCATTGAAATGGCTCCATTGCTTTTATTGTATTGTAGATTTTAGCTCCATTGAGCTTTGTATTGTAAATTTCACTTTATTTCTTTTTTTAAATAATTTTTATTATGAGATTTCACTTTATTTTTTAAATTTTTATTACTATCACTTTTTCTTCTTGGGGATTTATTTGTTTTTCTTTAGTTTCTTAAGATGATAAGTTATATTATTTGAGGTTTTTAACTGTTTATTAATGTAAGCCTGTATGTTATGAACCTTTAGCAGTTTTTTGCTATGCTCCACATGTTCTAAGAACCCAAGTATTAATTTTCTTGCTCCCAAGAATACTATAATTTATTCTTTGATTTCTCCATTAATAAATAGTTATTAATATTTTGATTGGCCAAGCATGATTAGGATTTTTATTGATTAGTTTTGCTATTTCTTGATTAGTTTTACAGATTTCTTTTAATGTCAACATAGACTTTTCTAGCCTTGTCATCTGAAAGGTACTTGATTGACTTAAATATTCATAATTTTTGGATATTTTAATGTCTAGGCATATGGCTTATCCTTGATATTTTCTGTGTGCACATGAAAATAAAAATAATGTACATGTTACTTTTGAGTGATGGAGAGCTTTCTATCCCAGCCAGGTCTTTCAATTCCTACATAAATCTATTATTTTTCTTGCTGGTTGACATAAGTAGGGTGTTATTTTCCTATGTATATGTATCTAACAATTGTTTAATAATATTTTGATGCTATTTTATTTGGTGTATATGTTAAAGAATAAATGTTTCTTTTAAGAATAGACTTTTTATTACATAAGGTCAACACTATTGCCTTGTTGTCTTTATTAGAATGAAATATATTTGTTTGAAATAGGGTTGTAGTAATTTCTTAACAGGGAAGAGTATAGAAAAACATAAAAAATAATATTTCCCAAACTTAATGCTTAAATTTATAACATATTTTTTACATAAGAATATAGCGTTTTAACCCCCCAATGAAATTGTTTGTAATTATGGTTCTTAAATAAAAATACATGTTAAAAACTAAAAATAAAAAAGAACATAGCATTTTAGAGTAAAAAAAGTGAATTAGGAAAATAATTCTATAACTGTGCCCTAGTAAAAAGAAACATATAAAATAAAGATTTATACTGAAAATGTGTTATGAGAGATAAAAATGCTTTAGGTTGAAGAAAAAAAAACCAAAAAACTAAAATACTACATACCTTTTGATCCCTTCATCATGCAGATTTGAATATTGTTTTAGTATAGTCTTTTCTAATTATAACAGAAACAATAATAGTTCTACCTATATCTTTTTTCCAAGCATGATTTAAATATTTATATTAGTTTCTTATCTATTTTTAAATCATTTTGAGACACATATTCAGACTATAGCTAGACTTGCTTAGTAAAATAGCTGTTTTAGACAAGTATGACTTATTTCTGACATATGTTATACAAGGAATTGTGTTAGGATGACATCCATCAGAGATAATAGCAAGCTAAAAATGGCACTATCATATTTCATTCTGATAATCATAAAAGCATACACAGAAAGCCTTAATATTTCAGCCTACAGGAACCAAACCATCAAATTAGTTTTTATAGTATAAATGTATTGAAACCAAAATAGGATAAGGGCATTTCTTAAAACTAATCTAGTCATTCTGTTTATTATTCTACATAGGTAGTTGATTTTTATTTGTAGTAAGCCTGTGCTTCTGTATCAACATGACTTCCCTTATCATTTATGAAATGTTTTCTGGGATGCCTAACATAATAGCATGACTTTCTCTGCTTTAAAATATTGCTTATAACAGAATTAATTGTTTTTCTATTACTTATGAAAACACATCTACTTAAGCAAACAGAAATAACCTTGGAAATTTTATTAAGAAATGTCATCTTATAATTCCATTATTGATTTAAGCCTTATTTAATGTTTGGGAGATTTCCAAAGAATTGCACACATCATTCCTAACAAATTTTAGCAGTGCTCAGCCATTAGTGATAGATGGTTCAATGGCAGAGCATTGAGACTCAATTCTTATCAGGCTCAGTGATGTTGGGAAGTTGTGCTGTGCTGAAGATCAAACTCAAGGCCTTGCATATACAAATCATATGGCCCAAAATCCTGAGCTATGTGGCTCAATATGTAAACTTTTCAGCTTCTGATGATTAACAGAAAACTACATAGAAATATAACTTTTCTTTTTTTCTTTTTTTTGTCTGTTTTTTTGAGGCTACACCCAACAGCACTCTCAGAAGTTATTTCTGGTATGCTCTGGGGAGCATATAGGGTGCCACGGATCAAATTTAATTTGGTCTCAGGCAAGGCATTATATATGATCTTATATTGGTATTTACTATTGTCAACATAACTTCGATATGCCACATTAATAAATCTAAAACTAATTACTCTACTTGAATTTATAAGGGAGAAAAAATGCCCTAGAAAGATAACTTGAATATTGTTACTTGACTATTAAATTAGTGAGTTATAAGTTTAATTTACTCGAAAAATCCCAATATTCTATATGCATATTTTTCAAAATATGACTATAAAGTCATCAGCAGGGCTGTGACCAAATAAATAAATAAATAAATCATAAAGCAGTACATTTTTAATTATGAATTGAATAGGAATCCTAGTCTTTGAAAGACACTTGATGATAAATTAATATGATCATAAAGACTATTTGGGTCATTAAAACTAATTAACATAAATGTTTGTCATTGAGCCAACTATATTAAAAAGAAATACATCAACACAGTTGGAATGATGCAATTGTAGTAAACACTGTCATTTTGAAGAAACCTGGTTGTCACTTAGATCATAACCTTGTATAGGGTCGACATTAAAAGTTGGGAATATGGGGCCCAGGAGATAGTAAGGTGTTTTCCTTTCATGCAAAAGGTCATCAGTTCGAATCCCGGTGCCCCATATGGTCCCCCGTGCCTGTCAGGAGCAATTTCTGAGCATGGAGCCAGGAGTGACGCCTGAGCACTGCCGGGTGTGACCCAAAAACCAAAAAAAAAAAAAAAATTTGTGAATATGAAAAAGGTAGTCTTCTTTCTATAAATACAAAAAATATCTATAAATTTACCAACTTTCTTTACTGAGGAACAAATTTTACTTTTCAATTAGAAATGAGAAAATTCCAGGAAACATTTATCCATATCTGCACTGTAATTTCTGAAATTTTTTATAGTCATTAAAAAAGCAAATGATGGAAACAGTAGCAAATTTTTCTAAATTCTATTATTATATTGAAATAATTCAAGTGATAGAAATTGCCCAGTATTATAATAGAAACATTAATACAATTGAAAATTATATAGTTACAAATTAAGATCAAATTTTAAGTAGTATATGCACCAACATTCGTGTATTTTTGTTTTACCAACGTGACCAAATGAATTGTATCTTTTTAAAAATAATTCCATTATGAATAAGATATTTTAGATCTTTGCTGCCTTTTGTTCTAAAATACAAATTTAAATAAAAGAATATTGCATGTTCATCAGTTTACAGAGAAATAGAACTACTTGAATGTGTGTATATAATGCAGTGATTTATTATGTATGTAAATTATTTGTTTATGTGATTAGTTGCTAAGGTTGCCAAGGTTGATGGATATCAAAGCTATACTAGTAGGCTGAAAACACAGGGAAGAAATGCAGTTTAAATCCAAAGACAAAATTATCTCTTGTCTGCAAGGGAGAGCCCTTTATGAGGGTCCATTGTTACACAGGAGCTACCACTTATCACAGTTGAGGCTCTCCACATGATGGAAGTGTACTACTTAAAGTTGATTGATTTAAGCCTTAATCACCACCTAGAAACATTGTACGAAAAGTTCATAAACAAAATTAGTGTTAACAGTAAGATTGGTCTTAAAATTGAGCAGGTTGCCTTAAGGAAAAATTGTTTTCAAAAGCATATATAAATAGAAGACCCGAGTTGGATAATGATTGCGAATCTAACTAGGGAACAACATCAGTTTTTAACATCACTCAAATGTGGGTTTAATATATCATGTTGACACATTAAATTATGAAATTTTTCCTGACTTGTTCAGTCTTTCTCAGACAGAAGGGGTAAAAATTCCTGAATATCCCTATTTTAGACTTCATTAAACTCAATTGGATTCCTCATCAGAAAGGCCCTCTGTTCTTTGCTTCTTACCTTGCCTTTATTTATATCAAGCAAAATACATTAGGAAGATTGAGTGTTCATATGTTTCATTTTATATCACTTGCTTTTGTTTCTGATGCTTATTATAGTTGATGAATAAGCTTGACTAATATTCCAATGTACTATTTTTTATTTATTCTTCGAAGATAGTTTCACTTTTAAAAAAAAATGGCTCTCATTTTGTGAATTTTATGACTAGTTTTTAGAAGACACGTGTGGTGGAGTTTAACAGTGAACCGATAGTCTACAAAATGAAAGTGATAGAAGTTTTCAAGAAAAAAAAGCAGATTAAAAATTATATTTGATTTTATTTATGTATAGATTACTTTTTTAATAATTTTTATTTTGAGCAAAGTGGATTACGTATCTTTCACAGTAATATTTTAAGAACATATTAATATTGAATCAAAGTTTTCCTTCCACCACCCTAATTTTTGCATGTAGAGCAAGCTCTTGTTGACAATAATATTTTAGGTACATGTTAACTTAACATCAGGGGAATTCCCATCACCGAATTGTTCTCCCTACACCTCCGTTCCCATCCTATCTCCCATATCTTCCCCCCTCAACCCCGGGCCTGCAAGAGTATGTGGTCTCCTCTGTGCCTAACTTGCTACTTAGTGGTCTTGAGAGAAACATTTTTGAAGAACTTCCCATATAATTCTAAGCCTAGTTCTCCCTTGGGAACAACCCACCTCCCCCCCTAATTTAAGTATAAAGCAAACATCTTATTTGTTTATGTATTTACTTGAATTTTCCACAATCTCTCACTATACTTTACTTAGTGGCTAGCAGTATATTTTTGCCCTACCAACCATATTTGGTGTACATTTCAATTTGATTTTTATCATCATTTTGCTGTGAATAAGGTACAAGCTGAAAAAGAAATGATATAAAAAGATGCAGCAGGAAATAGATTTTAAAATAAAAATTATGTATAATTTTACAAGAGACATAACTAAATTTGCTTTACTAGCTCTTCATAGAACTAGCTTTAAGATGCAGATTTTTATTAACATCTTTAAAATCATATATGCTATTTTTATCCATAATAAAATCAAATTGAGAATTCACTCTACTATTGTTCCTGAGTAACAGGCAATTTTTATTGTCTAATGACCAAATTAACAAAAGGCAGATTTTAAGTAGATCTTTTTTAAGTTGAATTTATTAGTATCTACCAAAAGATGATTTGAAAACAAGGTTTTGGTATAATAGTCTTTTATTTCTAACTACAGGAATCCAGTTTATGATAGAATGAGATCAAATTTAGCCAAAAATATAGAATAATAAAAAAATCTAAAATTAATGCTAGGTTTAAAAATGACATTCCTTATGATTAGGATGGGAATTGACACAGTCATTCAGAGTTATTCCTGCTAGTTTACAGGACCAAACTGCCTCACACATGCTCAATATATATTCTACCACTTAATATATTGTCTTGTCATTATGTATTCATAATGTATTCTACTCCTGCCATGCAAAACATGATAGGTGTAATATAAAGAAATATTTTAAATTAATTAGAAAAGTACAATTTATCCCTGCATAATATTTTACAGTTTATGCTATGTATCAACCCCATAAAAGAAATAATTATTTCTTATATTTCTGAAGAACAAATGTAAGGTATTTTCCCTCACAATCCAAAAAGGTTTCTTTGGTACCAGATATTTGTATTATAATTGTATTCAATTTTGATTCTTTCTATTTGGGGACAGTCTATACTATGGTATAAAATCCCATAAAGAAAAATTTCAATTTGTCAAGTCTGCTCCCTCCCACATTCTTAGATGATTCACACAGTAATAGATTACCATATTGCTTACAAGATGAACCCCCCTCTTTAGTATTAATTTTCTGGAATAAATAGTAGAACACACGGTAACACTTTACAGGGGTCTCAAACTCAATTTACCTATGGGCCGCAGGAGGCAAAGTCAGGGTGGTCCTTGAGTTCAAAGTCAGTAGCAAGCCTTGAACATTGGGTGTGTGACCAAACAACTAAAACAAAACAAAACAAAAAAGATTCCTCTAGGGCAGGGCCACAAAATGTTGTACGGAGGACTGTTTGCCGCCCATGGGCCGCCGCAAGTTTGAGACTCCTGCTTTACCAGTTTACTACTTTCTATGATAAAGGATTCACATGAATTCTGATGACCAATATATTATATAATTGGAGACCTGTAAGCAGTTTCTTTTCTACTTATGATATTATAATTCACATAATTTGTATTATGTGAAGGTATTTCATCTATATGAAAACACTCAAAACTATAAAAATTTTGTAAGGGCTTCCTTTATCTAAGCATGGCAAGGGAGTCTCTAAATTTGAATTTGTCACCCAAAAACAAGACTGTAAATAGAAACTTAAAGTTTTCATCCCTATATTTTAATTTTCTAGAGAGTTAGAGGAGCTAAACAATTGAATAACTAGTAACAACTAAGAGATGTTCCTTAGGATATGTAAAGATAAAGTAGCAAATACTAAAAAAACGGAGATGATCCTTGGGAAATATTAACTTAAAGGACTTCATTTCTATTCCTTTGAAAATTGAGGAAATGTCTACCTGGATATAAAGAAAAATATATATTTATTTTTATAATTTTTATTGAATGTGAATTGCAAGACTTTCACAGTTATATTTAAGGTCCATAGTGACAGAGAATTAGGGCAATTCTCACCACCATTATTGACCTGCCTCTGCCCTGTTCGCAGCATGCATCCTCTATTTACCCTCTTTGCATCCTGGACTGCTAATGTAACCAGTTCCTTTTGTGTATGGCTTGTTGTAATTTGTGTCTCTTGATTCTATTTTCATTGAATTTTGGTTCGGTGTTTTGGTCTGATCATTATTTTTTATTTCTACTAAGTGTTTGTGAGACTGCTTGCCCTGATACCATCCAATTTTTCCCCCCCTCAATTTATGAGACAGAACAAGATGATTCATGTTCTATTGAATTCTATATTCTATTCATGTATTATTGTTTCTGTTAAAATAAAACAACGGGGATGAGCCTCTGTCTAGAGGCTTTAAATATAAAGTTAAAAGAAGAAAGAAAAAGAAAAAAAAAGAAATCTGATCCACAACAAAACAAAAACAAAACTAAAAAAAAATAACAAAGGAGACTGGTGTGTGGCAAGGTTTTCTGTTGTTGTTGTTTTGCATACACACCGTAAGTATTGCGGAAAATCGAAAGGAAATTCCCTTAGCCAAAGAGATTCAGGGTTTCCCCCACCTTGAAACATACTGCTTTTGATATTTTCACAGCTTACCAGCTAAAGATTCTTAAATATGATATTGTGTTGAAAAATCTACTCATAATCTTATGGGGACTCCTTATACTTGCATGTTTTTTTCTTAGATATTTGAAGACGTTCTTTCCTTTCTGTCACTTTAAGGTGTCTTAGATGTCTTTGTGCTTATTTTCTTGAATTCCAAACTTCATACATCTGGAAGGTCAGAGTCTATTTTATCAACTTGGAGACATTCTTAACAATTATTTCTTCTAGTGCATGCCCTTTTGCTCTTTGTAATCTTTCCAGAACTTCAATGATGAAAAATTATTATTTATGCTATTTCTTGTAGTTCCTCTGTTGAATTTTTATTCTTAATTATTTTCACATTTCTCTCTATTTATCTGAGAGTTTAGTAAAAAAAATTTTTTTTTACTCCGCTCTACTGCTATTCCCTTTATTTTTAAGTTCAGTCACTGAAATTTCTGTTTTAAAAATAATTTCTTTGGGTCAGAGCAGTGGCACAGCAGTAAGGGTGTTTGCCTTGCATGTGGCTGATCTAGGATGGACCATGACTTAATCCCCTAGCGAACCATAAGTTCCCCCAATCTAGGAGGAACCCCTGAGCATTACCAGGTGTGGCCTCCCACCAAAAATATTCTCTAACATTGTCTTTACTAAAGATTTTTGATTTCCTCAAAGAAACAATTTTAAAGATCCTCAGTGAAATAGTATCCCTTGGATAGCTATGCAGCTACTATATGAAAAGTTCATTGCACAAAATTATTTTGACCCATCAATGCTATGAGTTTTTACTCCTACCTATTCTGTATAGAATTCCCAGGGGACTGCCGACAGTGGTGGTTGACTATGTCAGTATAGTAAAGAGGATATGTATTGACCAGGGAGTCATAGTCATAAGTACCTAGCACTAGCACCCTAGTCAAGCAAGCCAATTTGCTATTGGGGCCCTCAATTCAAGGAGGTTAGTGACTGGGAATTTTGTCACATATTCTGTTCAGCCATTTACAAAGTTGATTGGCAGTGGGTCTAAACAGCTACTGAATAGGAGCACCATATATCAATCATAGGGTCTATGTTTACATGCCTTGTTTTCTGTTTTGGGGCCACACCCAGTGATCTCAGGGTACACTCCTTGCTTTGTATTATGGACTTACTCCTATGGACTCTCAGGGACTATATAAGATGCCAGGAATCAAACTCAGGTTGACTGTAGGCAAGGCAAGCATTCTACCCTATATTATCTCTCTGATCCCAACAACATGCCTTTCAGTAGTGATCATAAAATTCATGCTTATGTAGATCAGGGCAGTTACTGGTGAGTCTTTGTTGGAATAAGTCTGAGAGAAGTTTGAAATTTCAATACTAGACGATAGTAGAATATTCTCTTAGAACTGGTAGGAGACAGATTGTGGTTGACCACTGGTCTTTGGATAAAATTGAAGCAGGTCTAAAATCAGTCAGAAAGTTACTATAATAAGTCTATGGAGGACTATGAAGAATTTGTGTGTAGATATACTCTCAGATACCCAGTAGTGGTTGTGTGTAGTGTTCAAAAACAGATTCATTTTCTTGGTAGGGAGTGTTCAGCATTCTTACACTCGGTAATAGATAACTGGGTATGTGCTGGATGGTGACTTAAAAACAGTACTGTGGTGAAATTAAGAATTGAACAAGTGGTGGGTCGGAGTAGTGGCATGGAGCAGTGACATGGAGCAGTAAGGAGCCTTTCTGGTTCTAGCCTAGGATGGACCTTGGATTGATCTCCCGGCATCCCATATGGTTCCCCAAGCCAAGAGCAACCACTGAGCATCACCAAGTGTGACCCAAAACCATAAACAAACAAACAAACAAAAACAGAACAATAGAAAAAAGAATTGATCAAGTGGGGGCCAAAGTGATAGCACAACGGTAGAATGTTTGCCTTGCACACGGCTGACCCAGGATGGTTCAATGTCTGGAATTCCATATGTTCCCCAGAGACAGGAGTGATTTCTGAATCACAGATCCAGGAGTAACCTCTGAGTGCTGCTGGTTGTACCCCCCCAAACAAAAATAAAATAAAATAAAAACAAAACAACAGTAAAAGAATTGACAAAGTAGCTTCCAGCAGCTACTAGGAATTCTTTGTTGCATAGTTGTGGACTGTGGTCAGGGAAGTGTGCTGCAGACACATTTCCAGGTGATCACAATGCATTAATAGCATCTAGATTTTGATTATAAATGCAGAATCACAGATTCTATAGGCTTCAGTTTATCTACATTTGAAATAAGAACTATAATATCTATGTAGCTTTAATCTATAGGATAATTCGCTTTAGAACTATCCTTATTCTAAAGAACTAAATTATGTCATTGACTTTTATTTGTATGCAAAGTCCATTATAGTAAAACGACCCTAATAGGTTGATTGGCCACAGACCACGGTGCAATGAGCAACACAGAGAAATTTCCAGATTTGCTGCCACTTGCATTTAGTGCTGAATAACATCAATTAAGCAAATTTTCCAATGTTTCTGACTGAAAAGAGACAAATTAGAGTAAAGACAACAAGGACACATAAATTATATACTTCTAAATCAAAACCTTTAGAACTTGAATAAGGTATATAAACACTTTTCACTCTAAAGTTATTTTGTTTGCTTGGAGGTCACATCAGAGATACTCAGGAGTTACTCCTGGCCATGCTTGAATATTTTATGAGATGTTAGGATTAAACCTAGGTTGGCCACATGCAAGGCAGTCACCTGTCCATTATATGATATTTCCAACCTTATTTTCATAATTTGTAAAATAAAATACTTGTTTGATAGAATAGTATAATTTGAATGAAATAAGCTATATAAATTGTTTCACATAAAGTCAGAAGTATTTGGTCCTGTGTCAATATATTATATTTAGCTACACGAATTTGATTACATATGTATTCCTACATTTATATACAGATATACACAATTGCCTTGGAATTATATTATTTATATGTAATTTTATACAAAACTTAAGGAGTTGGTATAGATGTGCTTCTAATACATGTTTAGACTCTATATATTTTTGTTGTTGTTGTTATTGTTTTGGTTTTTGGGCCACACCTGGTGATGCTCAGGGGTCACTCCTGGCTATGCACTCAGAAATCGCTTCTGACTTGGGGAACTATATGAGACTACAGAGATTCAAACTGAGGTCCTATGCTAGCACTGGCAAGACAGACACCTTACCACTTGCACCACTGCTCTGGCTTCTCTATATGCTTTTTTTAATAGCCTACTTATTACATATACATAGGTATTTTGGAAACATATAGTTGAATATATATATATATCTTTTGGAATCATTTATATACTGAAGTTATAGACCCTTTGTTTTACTCTATACTACTGAATGACTTTTATTTCCTTGTATGCAAAACCCATTATAGTAGAATGATTAAATAGAAAGAATCAGAATTATTTTTTAAAATACTAATTGTACCTCACTTTAGTATTTTATAAAAAATGACAAATTGTTCAGTCCTCATCATTGTTATTACCAACAAACTCACTTAATTATTTTTCTTTTCTGACTCATAATGACAATTAAACTAGTTTGCAGTTATCTGTTTAGTGAATCCCACTAAGAAAATAGAGAAAATAGCATTTTAACTTACTTTTTTCTATGTAATAATCTTAAAACTCAGTGGCATCAGGAGGTGGCAAGCACATGAATTACATGATCAAGTTTGATGAGCAACATTGACAACATATCAATACTCACTGCCTTGCATATTTGAGAAAGCAGAAAGATAAAAGTGGAACCAAGTAAGAATTCTATTTTCTTTATGTGTCAGAAATTTATGCTGTCATTGCATTGGACAGCAATTATCCAACTCAGAATCCCAGATCCCAGACATGGAACCAACAAAGGTCCCAGCAACAGCACTATAAACCAAACTTCTCCACGGGAAACTCTAAATGCCATCCAGGCACCAACTTGCACAGTTTTAACATGACATCCTGACATGAGGAAACGGCAACACCTGAGCTAAGAGAGGGCTACCCCAGTTCAGCACCTAATGGTATGATGCAACCAAGAGATAGGTCATCTTTTACCCTGAGCAAAACCCAAAATCGGTATCTACAAAAGACTAACTTTGACAAATATCCGCTGCACAGAAACTATTAAGGGACAAATGAGGAAGTTCCTAGCCTTGACATCATCCTAGGATTCATACAAAAACCAAGATCTCTAATTACAGATGTCTAACTTTGACAACTGCAAATGAGCAGGACTTCTGGAACCATGCTGAAAGACTATACTCTAGGCTCTGTCCTAGGTTCAGAACAAAAACTAAGACCACTAATTACAGAAGACTGATTACAACAGTAATGAAACAGAACTCCTAGAACCATAAATGAAAAACTCTCTCTTAGCCTTTACCCTATGACCTATACAAATAACAAGATCTCCAGCTACAGAGGTGGGATATCATCATTCACTTCTGAGTGGAAAGGCTCCTGGCACCATAAAAAGACCTTGGGGTGTGCAAATGAGTGAGCATGGAGCCAGTAGTTGTTCCCATGGCAGTATGCTTCAAAGGTGGAAAACCCTATATCTCTTATGCCAAGGGAATTCCCACTGTAATTTCTCGTATATTTACCATGTCTGTACAAAGAAAAGAAAAAGAAATACAACCCTTTCTTTTTAAGAAGTTGCCATTCTATTTTCTTTTTTTCCATAGCTGATTGTTTTGGTTTTTTGCTTAGTTTGTGTTTATTCTTTCTGTAATTTTGCAAATACTCCTTATTGTTTTTGTTTCTGGTTTGTCTTGTTTTACTACCTTTTTTTTCTTTTTTCCATTCCTTCTTCTAAATGGATACTTGAAACACCTAGATGGACTCCTCCTATTTTCCCCTTTTTTGTTTCCTTTTTTTTTTGTTTTCCTTTCCCCCCAGTTGGTACCAAGGCCAGACAGTCAAATATTCATTTGGTGGATATGAAAACTGATCAGACATGAATACCAAGTCTAAAGTCAATGACAACAGAATTGATACCCAATCTACAACAAGCTGTACAAGGGGAGGGGAACAATTTCACTAGCATTACAGGGGTAAAGGAGGGAGATGTGGGGTGCATGCTAGGAACAGGGGTGGAAGGAGGACAACACTGGTGGTGGGAATGCCCCTCACTCATCATCACTATGTGCCTCAAATATTACTTCAATCACACTAAAAATTAAAAAAAATTCTGACTTTGAGAGTTCAAAAATTGCCCTCATTTTTACTGTGTTATCAATTGTTCTTTAGCATTTCTTCAATTGAGAGAGATTTCAATGCTTTGGGGGTAATTTTTTATTAGTTTCTATTTAGTTAAATATTTTTGTTTGTTTGTTTTTAGGGTCACACCCAACAGCGCTCAGGGGTTGCTCCTGGCTCTATGCTCATAAATCGCTTCTGGCAGACTCAAGGGACAATATGGGATGCTGGGATTCAAATCACCAACCTTCTACATGTAAGGCAAATGCCTTACCTCCATGCTACCTCTCTGGTCTCAAATAAAAGTTTTTTATTGAAAAATAATTACTTAGAAAGATGTGACAAGATAAAGAGGAAAAAGTGTTCAAAAGAAAACATGGGCATCTCTAAATTAGAAAAAAACTCAACCAAAAATTTTGGGGACTTTAAGGAGAAAGCCAAACCCAGTGATCCTGAAAGGGTCATTCCTGTCAATGCATCCAGAAATTACCTGTACTGGTTTTTAGGAGATGATATAAGAGTCTAGAAACTGAAACAAATATGGCCATGTACAAAGCAAAAGTCCAAATTGCTGTGCTATTGCTCTGACAACTGGATATTTCTTTTGGCTCTTGCAGTTGACTATATTCAGAATCAATATAAAAATCTGTACTTTACACTGAAATGTGCCAAAGATATATTGCCAAACTACAGAGCATAACTTAAAGCTATCATTTTCTGCTGTCAGTCATTACATCTAGTGCCAAGTTTCTAAGCAGTAAGAGATGAGAGTTTCAATGAGGGACCTTGAATTTGATGTCAGTTTCTTCCACATTCATATTGTTAGTTTCGCCTTTGTGCAGGACACTTGTATTCATGGTATAGAAGAAAATTTGAAAAAGGTCACTCTGAATGTAGGGCCTGCCTTCCTGGAGATGAATCTCTATGCTTCAGACTACCTACATGGAAACCAAAACATCTTAGTTGTCTGTCATAACTACCCTACTCCCAGTCCTCTGGGTCAGAAAGTTACCTGTTCTGATGTGTCTGCTGCCCTTTGATCCAAAGTTTGTCACACTGAGGGTGAGGCCTACTCTAATGGAGCTGAATCTATATGCTCCAGCCTATCAAGAAGGGCCCCCAGATTCTTCCCCCACTTTACACTTCCCGGCCCCCAGATTCTTCCCTCACTTCCCACTCCCCGGCCCCCAAATTCTTTATCTGCACTGCCCCTACCTTCCTGCCAAGCCCCTGGACAAGAACTTTTTAGCCACCATTTGGTAAGAACAATTCAACATATCAATTCTCAATCAACAGGGAACCTGAAATGCCATAATTAAAATCCACAACATACAATAAACAGTGGGGAATCTAAGGAGTTATTGATAGCGAGAGAAATCTAGGAAAATTTCCAAGCCCATCAAAATATTTGAGACTGATTGTAGAGGACCGAAAATCAATACTCAAGCATTGCCAATAGAAATCAACAAAATACTGGTTAGTGCAATTAAGCAATCAATAAATGAACAATTCAAATGCTTCAAAGAAGAATTATTTCAGAAGATGAGATAATCAATACAAATGGAATTAAAGGAGCTAAAGAATACATTACAAAGTCAAAGTAGCAGAATCACATGAGGGAGAATGAAATAGATAAAGACAAATTACAAGCCAGTATTGATAAAGAATTTAAAAAATAAAAGAAACTAAAATATGGAAGAAAATGTAAGGTGTTTAGTGAACAAAGACAAGAAAAAAACTCTGATTTATGAGGTACTAAAAGGTGAGGAAAGGGAAAAATAATAGGAAAGGGAGCAATAATAGCAGAAAACTTCCACATTCTCTGGAAAGTGGCATCTGTCCATATTCAAGAGACTAAAAGTTATTATCTTACACTATTGAGGATCGCACATACAAAATTACTGGGAATATTTTGCATTGGAAACTCTCATCCACTGCTGCTGAAATGCTGTTTGGTTCAACCCCAAATGGAAAACAGTATATGAATGTTTCTCAGTAAACTCAGAATTGAGCTGTCCTATGATCCAACAATTGTGCAGTTGGTTATCTATACCCAGGACAAAAAAAAATTCAAAAGGATACTTGCACACCTTTATTCATTGCAGCATTCAGTAAAATAAGAATTGGAATCAAGCTAAATTTACAATAGAAGACTGGATCATGAGCATATGGTACATATCTACATAGCTATAAGCAATGATACAATCAAATATTTTGCTGCATAATGGATGCAAATTGAAGATATTATGTTAAATAAGTAATCCAGAAGAAGGATACATATAAGATTACATTATTTATATGTGCTATTTTGAATAACTGCATGAAGAAATGGAATGGTATAAATGGGAGTTTTTAGAACACTCTTGACCCCCCCAAGTATAGTGAAGAGAAGAAAAGAAATTTCATGGAGGAGGAGAAAGTCAGATGTGAAATTATGGGTACTTGTGCCAAGGGTTTTGGGTGCATTGTTAGTGGTAATAAAGTACATACCTAAATAAACAAACCATGGACTCAACAATGAAATCCTAAGTCTCAGATTTTAATAACAAAACTTAAAAAGATGCCTGTTATGTTGGGAGGGGTGGTGTGGCATGCGATGGACTCTAGGAAGATTGGTGGTGGGATGTTTACATTGATGGTGGAATTGGTGCTGTAACATTGTATGCCTAAAATTGACTATGAAAAACTTTGTGACACACAATGCTTTAAATTGAAAAATAAAGAAAAATGTGTACTGATCTAATTTTATCATTTTACTAATAATTTCTTGAGGAATAATAGTTTTTGTTCACCAGTATTTTCTATGTAGTGCACATTTATTCATTTTATTATTATGTTGTTTATGACTTTTTTGGAGTTTTTCTATCATAATTTTGAAGAAGGTAGTAAAACTACTAGATATTACACCTGAAGATTAACTTGGTCAAAATTTTATTACTATGGTTAAGACTCAACTGAAGTTTAACTAGCCTTTTTTACCACTAGTTAATATCTAAATTGGTTTTGTTAATTTAACATAAAAATATTTTAGATAAAGATTATAAGTAGAATTAAAATCATTATTCTTCATAACTGAAATATGTTTGTATTCTTAAAATTAACACATTTTTGGCCACATCTTTAAGAAACCATTTTGAGCAAAGAATATAAATTATGCAGAATATTTAAGAAATAAAATTTAGATAATCTAAATTTACTTTAAGAAGCTGACAAATATCTAAAGCATAAACTTCATTTATGGTTAATAGACCAGGTGAGTTCTTTTCATCTTATATTTTATTATACCTAGTACTGACCCTACATTTAAATAAACCTATGTATATTTTCAAAGTAATAATTGAGCACACACTCCTTCCAGCCTTATCAGTGGGACCCACCACAGCATATGATAAACACCATCACACTGCAACAATAGGAAAGCAATGCAAAACTCTACTATGCTTAGTGAATGATCAGAGATGGTAGTTCTGGAGACCCAAGTAGTATCAAACACTCATATAACCTATCAAATAAGAACTTTCGAGATAAAATATTGAGGAAGTTCAAGAAATTCAAAGAAACCAAGGAACAGTCAATAAGATTCAAGAGAAATGAGAGTACAAATTAGAAAACTTTAAAATAATGACAAAACTGAAAAACTTGATATTTGAAATGAAAAATTCATTGGAAGGCCTACCCAGCAGAGAAATAGCTGCTTAGACAGAATCATTGAGCTACAAGGTTAGTGGCATAATTTATAAAACAGCAAAAGATAGTAACACCTACACATGTTATTATCTACACATTTATTATCTACACATGTAGATAATATTATCTTAAAGAAACCCATTTAACATATATTATGGCAACCTTCTATAGGGAATTTGTCTATGGTATTCAACAAGGAGAATCATAGACACCCAGTACTCATGACTTGAGAAACAACTCAAGGACTCAAGGATTGGTCTTGATGCTATTATCTTCATTCCAGACTCCATCAATCCTTCAAACTATGATTATAATCCACCTTTTGCCAAGATGATCAAGAACTATTGTTCTCTTTCTATTATTTTATTGCCCCACCACAGGCAATTAACTCAGAGTACCTCCTAGGTTGTGCAAGAGATTTCAACTTCAAAGGATATTTGGGTGAGTACAGCAACAATAGTCTGCTGAAAAGAGAGCAGTAAGAGTGTGGAGATGATGGTTAAAGCTGTGAGTACAGAGCTAGAATTACAAACATCAACCAAGAGGATCATTTCCTTTATACAATGTAGATATAGACAGCAATGCACATCAACCAGTAAAAATTACCCCAAAATTAGGATGAATCTACATATCCAGTTACACAGGATGCAAGAAGAGCAAAGCAATAAGACAGAAAAGATGTCAGAATCCAAGAACTGTCAGAAAAGAGGCTGATCCTCGAAGTAAGGCTGAATTGGTATAATTCATAAACAGCTCCAAAGGCAAAAAAGGAAAGAGCACTGAAATTCCACGACAGAACCACAAAAGCAGAGCAAATAAAAAGATAATATATGCCTAGCAACCCAGGCCTAGAAAAAGGAGGAGGAGCAAGGCTACCTGGAGCAATGCCAGGAGCTCCAAAGGTCAACCGTTATAAAAAAGAGTCTAAAGAAATACTGTTCCAATTTTGACATGCTTGCTAGAAATCTTCAGACAGCAACGGATCCTGTAGTTAACTCTGCAAACATACATAGAGGCTTAGTAAGGAAAAATCAAAGAACCAGAAACAGACCACACAGGATGCAGCTATCAGTCAGAGGCTACAGAGGAGTCTAATGACTTTGTGAATGCCAGAGAGGCCAAGCATATCCTCCAGAAAAAGGTCATGGAAAACAGAAGGAACCATACTCTAGAAAAAGAATATAAAGAAGCTGACAAAAAACAGTAAGGAGAACAGCAAGACAGTGAGGAAGTCCTTGAAGCCTTCTAGTCTTAGCAAAGCAGACCAAGTCCCATCCTAGACTTAGTCAAAGGATAAAGTAGCTGACTTCATTTCCCAGGAGGAGAAAGAGGGGAAGAAAAAGGTCAACAAAATGCTTAAACAAATTAAAAAAAAAAAAGTCAGCATGGACTCCACAGAGCTTGCTTGCCATGACAGGCACCTATAGGCTAGAGATAAGGAAAATTAGAAAGACAATGCCAGTGATTTTCTTGATGAGCTTTTTACACTTCAAAATATTGGGCTAAGTCAAGTTTATAGATGTAAACTTAGAACAGTTCAGTCAATTCTGCCTGGATTCCAGTACACAGACCCAATGAGACTGCTGTGTCCAACTGTGGACTGGTCCAATTTGAGTGCAAAATAAGCTACTCCCCACCGAATAAGGATCACGGATGGGAAGCTTGGTTTACCTGTGATCTTTGCAGGGTACGCTCAATAACCCCCTCATCCAGCATTTGCTGCTGAGTTATTTGTGCATGACACTGCTTTGGAAATAACTCCCAGTTCTTCCATATTGGCTCTATTCAGATAAAAGAATTGACATCATCATAGTGACTTGTTTTTCACTGCCTCTCTGTTACTAACAGCACATTACAGTCAGTCTTCTCTGTGTGACTATAAGTTCCCCTCAATACAAGATAGGGCAGTTGCTGTCCCATTCTCTTCCATGGTCTACAGTTTGAATTTGAGTCACCTGCTTCTAGTGAGCTGCTGTAGATCCCTTGCAAAATCAGAAGGTTCAAAAACATCCCACCTAAAATCCACACCAAGTTTTTTCAGTTTGAAATTATATGTTTTTAAACATAAGTAATGTTAAAATAATTTTTATAGGAGCTGGAGCGGTGGTGCAAGGGGTAAGGCATCTGCCTTGCCAAAATTAGCCTCTGATGAACCATGGTTCAATCCCCTGGCGTCCCATATGGTCCCCCCAAGTCAGGAGCTATTTCTGAGAGCATAGCCAAGAATAACCCCTGAGTGTCACCCGTTGTGGCTCAACAACCAAAAAATAAAAATAAAAAAATTATAAATAATATATATTTAAAATTTAGGTGGCCAGAGAACAAGCCTGGAGGTAAGGCATTTACCTTGCATACAGAAGGATAGTGGTTCGAATCCCAGCATCCCATATGGTCCCCTGAATCTGCTAGGAGCGATTTCTGAGCTTAGAGCCAGGAGTAACCCCTGTGTACTGCCGGGTGTGACACACACACACACCCCCCAAAAAAGTTTGGTAGATTTTGTATACATGTTCCATATATATGTTCTTTATAACATTATACAATGTTTTCAGTATTAATTTCTAAACTGTTCTAAATAAAGCAATGTTTCTTTAATAATTTTTTGATTTACTTTTTTTTTGTTTTTTTTGGCCACACCCATGACCAGGGGTTACTCCTAGCTAAGTGCTCAGAAATTGTCCCTGGCTTTGGGGGGGTGGGGGAACCTATGGGATCGAACCGCTGTCCTTCCTTGGCTAGAACTTGCAAGACAGACACCTTACCTCTAGTGCCACCACACCAGCCCCAGTTTCTTTAAGAATTTTAAAGATTCTTTAAGAGTCAGTGTCGCTTTTTAATATATTTGCTCTTATTTCTATTGTACAATTGTTTTCAGTAATACCTTCATCAAGTTCAAATATATCTACAAATATAGCAATGTTGAATCATAGCATGCAGTCTCTGTGCTTAATGGGCAAAATAGATTAAAATATGAAAACAAAAAGCAATGAATAAAAGAGTAATACATTTAAAAATAGAAAAGGGACATATGAACTTGGCAATTATTAGTTAAAAGGACTGAAGCTAGAGATTGAAGTCTGAATGTTTATAAATATGTAAAGAGAAGGCAAATATTTCTGACCATTATAGCAATTTAATCAAGGGTAAGATTGTTGAAACAAATACTGAACAAATATGCATCCAGCTAAAACCAGGACATCAGAGATTGGAGCTATGGGAAACATTGACTCTGATAGATGCTATAGCCCTGGATTCAAAGATGAAAGAAATAGTGAATAATCCAAATGATTAAACAATGGAAAAAATATGATAAAATACTTTATTTGATTATGTTGGTCATATCTATGAAGGGATGTATAAGCACTGATACTGAGGTCTCCTGAAAACAAGAATTCTAGAATATTAATCCAGTGGGAGTAGGATGGGTCTAATTTACTGTATTTTTGAGAGTGGCAAAATAAAATTTCAATTTAAGGGTAGGGCCATTGCAATCACAGATATAGAGATGATCTCTGTAATATTATACAACAATGGTAAAACTGCAATGAGTGTTCTAATTATCTATCTTCAACTCAGGAAATAAGTGTCCTTTATTTCCACAGACTGTAAATCATTTATTAAAGATGAACTTGCTGAGAACAATAAATGACAAAGGCTCAGTCATGACTGACACATATGCTATGAATTTATATCAACATGACATAGGAGCTGGGCAAATGGAATAGTATCTGTTACAACTATAAGAAAAGTGTGTGTAATGCAGAGATTTTCAGTATGGAAAGCAGTGAGAACACTGAAAATTGATTTATATCCAACCTTTGCCAGTAACTAAGCTAAACTTCTAAAGTTAATTCTCTGAGAATTCCTTTATCAAGAAGGTTACTAAGAAAAGTTAGAGGTTTTGTCACCAGTGTTCACAAAGTTAACAAGGATGAATCCAGAGCAAGCAATGCATTATATCCAGAGCACTTCTTTCTTAAGATATCACACTCCTCTCACATTTTGAATCAATAGTATTTAGGTGCACTAAGATACTAACAAAAATTTTATCTGGAGTTCTCAATAATGATTTTATTTCCTCCAAATTCTAATACTATGTAATATAATTTGAATGGCTTTTAGTTATTTTAATATAAGTACATCTTTTATAGAGACTATATTTAATGTGTATTTTGAAATCTTGTGACTAAGTGATTTTAGATGGAGCCCTGTGAGTGATTACATTTTGAATTTTAAAACAGGAAAATGAACAGAGAATTAGAATATGAAGGGTGAAGTAGGGCAGAATAAGGAAGCATAAATAAAGCAAACAATTGGTAGTGATAAAGGAGACCTAGGATGGAGATTCAAAGAAAATGGCAAGAGTAAACAATATACTTATTCAATTATCTTCAATTGGCATAAACAAAATATACTTACTCTATAAATATGGAAAGTATGTAGAAGATCAGTGTCAAATATTTTAAAAATTATTTGTAGAAAAAAATTTGGGGATCATGAAAATACATTTGTGCTAAGAAAAATATTATTGCAGATTGAGCTAACTAAAACACTTTAAATATTCTATAATTAATATACTTACCAAAAGAATTATATAATTGATAGAATTAGTTTTTTATTAGTATCATGTTGCTTGAGGTTGTAAATTATCTCATAAAAATAAAAAAACTTTATAGAAATTGCTATATATATATAATTTAAATTATATAACCTTGCACACAATTTTGTGCAGTAATGTTTGCAATTTAAATTTGTTAAAATAATATATTTAAGGTATCTGATTTTATTTCTAAGTAATGTTTATCAAGAGAGTAAGAAATCTATATGTTTTGATCTTTGCACAATTTCTGGTCAGAATTCTTAAAACACTTATTTCCTAGGAGATTAGTATTAA
>PVKC010010306.1:6446-25973 GCA_004027635.1 Crocidura indochinensis
TGTGGTTTTTGGGTTACACCCAGCAGCACTCAGGGGTTACTCCTGGCTCCATGCTCAGACATTGCTCCTGGCAGGCACGGGGGACCATATGGGGCACCGGGATTCGAACCGATGACCTTTTGCATGAAAGGCAAACGCCTTACCTCCATGCTATCTCCCGGGCCCCTAAACTAGTATTTTTCAATGCATAGATATGCCACAGTTTCATCTTCTGGTTGTTTCTGGTTTCTAGTTCTTAGATCTTGATAATAAAGTATAAAGATGTCAAGTCTAAGGCTTGCTATCAAAATATGTTTTTGTTTGTTGTTGTTTTTGGAGAGGGGAGTAGGGTAGTATGGAAAGTTTTTTCCCAGCTTTGTGAGAACCTGCCACACTATTTTCCACTCTGGCTGCCTCTCTTGGTAGTTGCATGATTAACTGGGAGTTCTAGTTGCTCCATGTCCCCACCAACATGTGACACTGTCATTTGTCTGTTTTTGGAGTCATTTGAGCGTCTATTACAGAATTGTCCAAATTTCTCAACCTCTACAAGAAAATCTTCTTAATTAGTATGTATCTCTTATACGTCTTGATTGAAGAGCTGCTAAACTCTTTGTTTCCTTCTTACTGAATTGTTACAGTTCTCTATCTATATATTTGGATCACTCATTCCATATTATATTTAATTCTGAAAATATTAGTCTCTGACTTATTCTTAGAAGTGCCTATTAAGTATCACTGATGTTAATGAAATCCTGTGGATTCTTTTGTTTTTGTTTTGGGGACCTTTTCATACTCCCGTTTTTGACTATTAAATAAAGGTTGCTATGAACATTAGTGTACAGATAATTATGTGTAAATATGCATGTACATCTCTATTGGAAGAGCAAGGCATTTAAAATCCAAAATGACCCACAATGGATTTTGTGCCTTTCAAATAAATGTGCTAGCTTTAATAGTCCTGAGATATATACAGTTACAAAGGGTGTTTGCCAGTGCACATTTTCCACCAACAATGTCCTCAGTTTCCTTCCTGTCCCACTCAGCCTGCCTGTATGGCAGACATTTTATATCTGCCTCTCTCTCTCTCTCTCTCTCTCTCTCTCTCCCTCCCTCCCTCCACCCCCCCATCTTCATCTTAGGCACTGTGGTTTTATAATACTGTTACTGAAGGGGCTTACATTCTTTCAGCACCTAGTTCTTAACCAGAGTGATCATTTCCAACTTCAATATGGATTTTGGATCCAAGAGAAGTGTGAAGGCATGCAGGTGAGGACCACTGGTTTCCTGTCTTTCTCATGCATGCTAGTAATATGGATATATCCTTCATCATCCAATACAACAAAGCAAGCACAGAGAGGATCTGAGTGAGGCAAGCACAGAAGACAAAGACCAGAAGGTGTGCCCCGGACCCCTATGGCTCACATTCCAGAAGAAACACATGTAACAAAAACCACCCTTTACAAACCATCATTAGTTTGCAAAGAGGCATGTCAGAAGATAATCTGGCCTGGGGGCTCCAGGAGCTTCTCTAAGCCAGACCTCTGAGCTGGACACTAAAGAGTGCATAGTAGTGAGAAAAGAGAATTCTACCCAACAGCTGTAAGAAGTGCCACAAAGTCTTGGTTCCAAGGGGACTCCACTCAGGACAACCTCTTATGTCTACAGATTTTTTTTGTGTGTGTGTTATCAGCCAACCCTACTTCTGTGAGGACCACCCCAAGCATTGTAATCAGAGACAAGACTACCAAGGTGGTTTCTTCTGCCTAGACACCACACAGGGGACTCCCTTTCTCAAAGAGAATGGACCATGGAAACACAGGCTCTTTCTCAGGAATAATAGTCAAATTACAGGGGGGAAAAGGGAATCATAGCGGAGAAAGTTCTCTGGGGTCCTCTACATGAAGAACACTGCCCCCTCCCCAAAGTGCAGGTACTGCATACTCTCCACATAGTTCTCCAGGTCAGTTATCCCATGGCAGGGCACACTGTGAATCAGGGAACTTTCCTGCTTTTCTATGTAAGAATAAACTAAGAACCAGAGAGATCAAATCCTGAGCTGAGAAGATGGTAGAAAATCTGGGTTTGAATCCCTACTTTTCCTTTAGTAGGTTATGGTGCTTGTGTTCAGTAATGGGAACTGATTTTTTTTAAAAAAGGGACAAAACATGAACTGTGAGGCAAGACTGGGGAGAGGTCCTGAAAGCTCCTATAGACCCCAGGATGTTGGAAGATACCATGGTTAGAAGACTGTCAAAAATGCTCTTTGTCTGTCTTCTCTGAACTAGAT
Organism: Crocidura indochinensis; assembly: GCA_004027635.1. Classification (NCBI taxonomy): domain Eukaryota; kingdom Metazoa; phylum Chordata; class Mammalia; order Eulipotyphla; family Soricidae; genus Crocidura; species Crocidura indochinensis. The sequence goes on from PVKC010010306.1 coordinate 8,716, forward strand.
GCTACTGGAAGGCAACAAGGTGTTTCCGGTGCCCTGTGTCCCTGGATACGTAACACTAAATCAAACCTTGGGGATTGGAAAGAAGAGGGGAAAGGACCCAGCCTAGCCCTTCATGAATGTGCACACCCCTTATATCAATCTGCTTTGTTGCTGGAAAGGACTTGAGGCTGAAAGAGGTCCCAAATAGGATAAGAAGTGGGTGTTGAAAGGACCTAAAATGCTATGAATGATACCATCTTGGTAATAGAATAGCAAACCACAGTAGCTAAAAGGAAAAAAAAAGAGGGAGAAGGTGGAAGAAAGGAGGGAGATAGCAAGAAAGACAGAGAGACAGAGACAGAGAGAGAAGTATCTGCCATAGAGACAGACTGGAGGAAGGGGGAACAAGAGGGAAACTGGTCACATTGGTGGCAGGAAATGAACACTGGTAAAGAAATACGTGTTGGAATATTCTAGTAAAATCAACCATCAACAACTTTTGACTGTGTCTCATAATAACTTAATTTTAAAAAGGGGGGTATAAAGTGTCGCTGAGTTTCAACATTCAGAACAATACAGGCTAGGCTCAAGGTTGAAAGGAAAACAGAATTGTCCTCACTGGACCTCACTGAGACAAGCACTTATGAGTCTAGGAGGGACCATTCTGCCTGCTTTGGCGTGGCCCTTCAAATAAAATGTCCCTTTACCGGACTTTCTTTATGCAAACATAAACTCGTGGGCACTTTTTGAAGCCATTATATGAAATGAATACTGAGAACACTGTTTTTTGTTTGTTTGCTTGTTTGTTTTTTAGCCAGAATGTTTAGTAAGGAAATATATCAGAAATAATTTTTTGGTGAGTTTTTTGGAAAACAGGAAGGGCACTAGACTAAATGCCATCCAACAGCCCACATGTCATCCTATACAAAGAGAGTCTATGAATTCCAATAAACCCCAAACCACAAATGTACTTTCTATGAACTACTTCCATACCTCTCACTGGCAAGTTTCTATTTCAACCAGGGCATCATGTGAGTTGACCCCAGCATTTCTTTTATGCTGAAATGAAGTCATGGAGTTGAAAAAAAAATTCTGGGAAACTCATGGGAGCTTCTTACTTTTGTTGCCGGTGATGAGATTCCTGTTTCTCCTTAAAATCCACAAATGCCCAACCACTGTAATATCTCTCTGGCTCCTAAAATCTACTTTTAACTTAGAATTAGAAAATGACTTTAGGGGTTGGAGAGATAGCACAGTGGCATTTGCCTTGCAAGCAGCCAATTCAGGACTTAAGGTGGTTGGCTCGAATCCCGGCGTCCCATATGGCCCCCCATGCCTGCCAGGAGCTATTTCTGAGCAGATAGCCAGGAGTAATCCCTGAGCACCGCTGGGTGTGGCCCAGAAACCAAAAAAAGAAAAAAGAAAATGACTTTACATGATTACAACCATACAACTACAATCATATTTGTAATCAATGTGTTTAAATAAAGATAATTTAACAATTAAAAGAAAAGAATTAGAAAATGAGTCTGGCTTTGTTTTAGATCTTGGACCATGACACTTCAACATTTCAAAATAGTGTCAGCCCAGTACTATTACAGGGAATCTGATAGGAAAGTTACATAGAAGACCAAGCTCAGTAAGCCTAAACAGTAACTCCAAAGGCTCAACCAGTCCGAGATACAGCCCAGTAAATTCTGAGAAACTGACTTTAGTAACACCATGGAGAGATATAATAATTATTTCAAATTGACCCTCATTGATCTAAGTTTGGATAATTCCATTTGTCTTTGTGCCACAATATGAAGCAAACTTGCTTTGTGCCAGCATGGAGGCAGGTCAGGGAGGTTTGTGGAAGTTGGGAATACTGGTGAAGAGAAGTCCACACTGTTGGTGGGACTGGTGTTTAAACATTTAATAATGCCTGAAAAAAAATAATGCCTGAAATCGAGATATGAGAAGTAACTTGGTAAATCATGGTGTTCTTTTCTGTTTATTTGTTTGTTTTTGTTTTTTGTTTTTTGGGTCACACCGGCAGCGCTCAGGGGTTAACTCCTGGCTCTACTACGCTCAGAAATTGCTCCTGGCAGGCTTGGGGGACCATATGGGATGCCGGGATTTGAACCGCCGTGCTTCTGCATGCAAGGCAAATGCCCTACCTCCATGTCATCTCTACAGTCCAATCATGGTGCGATAATTTTAAAAAAGTAATATGAAAAAAGAAAAGGTATTTGTCCTAAATAACACTTTTATAAAAAAAAAGTGTTATAAACTTCATTTATAACATTTGAGTAATTTCTTAAAAGATACCAAGAACCCTATCAACATTTTTGAAAAATTGTGCACCTAAGGGCACTCTCAAAAACTGAAAAAAAGGGGCCGAGCGGTGGCGCTGGAGGTAAGGTGCCTGCCTTTCCTGCGCTAGCCTAGGATGGACCGAGGTTCGATCCCCCAGTTTCCCATATGGACCCCCAAGCCAGGAGCGACTTCTGAGCGCATAGCCAGGAGTAACCCCTGAGCGTCACTGGGTGTGGCCCAAAAAACAAAAAAAAAAAAAAAAAAACCAAAAAAAAACTGAAAAAAAATATGACATGGAAAAAATATTCGCAAAATGTGTTAAGAAACTTAACTTATATCCAGAAAAAAAAAAAACAAAAACCTTATGGCGAACAGATCTTCATTTCACTCAGGAATGATAAAAACCTCCCCTCTCCCAAAGGCGAGGTGACTTTGGGAAAGAAACGTGACCCCTTTCCTGGGGTTGCTGTGATACTTGGTACTCAGACTCAAAGTTGCTGTGGCAGAGCCACCCCCACGCCCCCTCATGGCCAGCCTCCTTGACAGGGCTCATCCTTCCCAACTGCTTTTCACCAGGCTGGGCTCTGGCACTTTCCCCGGGGAAGACCTTTCCTGGTCTCCACACTTAACCCCTGAACCCGGCCTCATCCATCAGCCCCAGCGAATGGACGGGCGACAGGGACGACAGGGAATGTGGCTCCCTCAAGACAGTCGGGCAGTCTCTGCGCTCCGGCGAGGCCCTGTGCGCCTCTGCTTTCTGTCTGTCAGTGTCGCCGGCTTCTTCACGGCCTGATGTTTTTATTGTCGCAGGGCCCAGCTGCTCGAGCCTGGGGAGCACTAGCTCTTTGGACGAGACAGCGATTAAGTGCTTGTTAAATGCCAGAGAGTCGAGCTTTGGGACACATGCCTGCGGGGACTCTCCTTGGGAGTTCCCAGCTGGAGGAGGAGGGGGACAGTGACATCCCTTCTGGAACTGGGCTCCCCATCTCCCAACACCACCCCCAATCTTGGAGAAAAAGGGCTTCATCATCCCCTGCCTCCTCCACCTCATTTGTGGAGTCCCTACTAAAACTTAGCAGCTCTGACATCAGAGGATGAAACAAAACACTAGGCAAGGCTAAAGAAACACCGTAAGAGCCACAGACCCGGCCCCAGGCCTCTTACCTCGTAACCAAACTGCAGCTCATCAGAGGTCAGCATGATGATGTCGTCATCGATGGCCAGAACAGCTTCCGTCTCGATTTCATCATAAGGGAAGAAACGGTTACTCAGCTTGTTCTCAGCGGTCCTCACCACTTTTAGTGGAACTCGGATTTTGGGCCAAAGAGATTCTGGAAAGAAAAAAAATTATATATATATATATAATATTATATATATACACATATATATATAGACACACACGAATATATATGTGTATATATATAATACCAACAACAACATGGAATTTATTACTCCTCTAACTTTTGTGAGGAGGTAAAGTGATGAAAGCATCGTCTCACAAATGAGATGAAAGAATCAGCTTACATCTCCGCTTCTCATTAAATCCACATGGACAACTGTGCAATGGGAACTTCTGACAGAGGCATTTTTATCATGTTTTATATTCTCCATGCTTTTTTTTTTTGCATCCTCAGTCCTTCCCACGCTGCTCATTCTCAATTCTGCTTTGCTTTGACTCACAACAACTGAGAAGGCAAAGACGCCAAAGGGCAAAAAGATCATGGATCTGGGAAGGACCGAGTTCAGACTTGTCACTCTCGGGGCCACAATCTGAGGTCAGGGGTCCACGGCCTCCACTGCATTCTTCTGAGGAGGTCTATACCAGCTCAGTTTGGGCCTGCAACTCTGCTAGGACATGCAAGCCACCCTCAGGACTCCATCACCAATCCCACCTATCCATTACTACCTCTGGGACCTGTTTCCCTCAACAGGCCCTTCCTCCAATTCATAGGATTTAGTTTTTCGTAGCCAGTTTACAAAGCAGATCTCCAATTCCTAGGCCCAATTATGCGCAATTTTCTAGAGCCTGGGAGAAACTCTCTCTCTCTCTCTCTCTCTCTCTCTCTCTCTCTCGACTTGCCTTTATATTTTCTTCCTATGCTACTTTGAAATAATTAAAGTTAACAACCATGGTTTCCTGATTTTTGAAAAATGGCAGTTAACACCGCATGGCACAAATCCTTCTTTAGGGACCATCCAGAGACCTCAGGGCTCTTGACATGGCATTTGTCCTGTGAGAACTAGAAGACCAGAGTCACCACAGTGCTTTCTTTTGAGAGCCTATCACATAGTTGTGGATGGATCTAGTGTTTGTGGGTCCTGCCAACCCCACAAATGCCAGTGCCCACTGCTCAGTTTCCCTTCTGAGGGTGGAGGCTGGCCTTTTGCTTCTTCATCTACCTGAAAGACCTAGAATTAGTTCCTCTGTGCTTGAAGGAGGAATGAGGTTTACCCAGCTGAGTCAGTCCAGAGACGAAAGGCTAACTCAATTCCTAATGAAACTTGTCTGGCTAAAAGACCAAAGAAATGATCCTGTGGGCTTCTGTCTTTTAAATCAGTAAACGAGCGATGCTGATGACAGCTTCGTTCCGGGCATGGAATCCCCATCCCCAGTGAATATTTTGGGCGATAAAAGCCTGGGCGCAGAACTAGGAGGCTGGAGGCTTGAGTTCTGCACTATACACTGAGGTGCAAGCAAGCAACTTCCTCGCAGGATAAGCATACACAGAGGGAGAGACAGGAGTTGGGGGGAAGGGTGTGTCTTTATACAGCGGCGACGGGTGCATGTCGGACAGTCTGGAGGTGAAATGCCATTCGATCCTCCTCTCGGGCAGAAATTATTTACAAAGTGGTATTTACAAGGCTCCGGGAGGTTAAGTAACTTGACCAGGGTTAAAGAGCCAATAAATGATAAGGCTAAGTTATTCGAATCTAAATCTGTCTAGGATCAAAGACCAAACAGGACTCATATCACAGAGACTGCAACTTTGAAAAAGCCCATGCTTTCTCCAGATACAGAACGAAACAATGAAATGCAATCATTTGAAGCCCAGCAGCCATCCTTATTCTAAGTTTGCTCTCCACTTCTCCTTCTGAATAAATAAAAACTCCTGCCCATAAATTTCCCATCTAAACCCTCTCAAAACCACAAATTCATGGCCATCTCACAAAGGAAGGTGGCGGCAGCCCTGATCAGAGACTTGGCACTTCTGAAATCTTCTGGTAGTAGGATGCTTTTTCTGCTCTTAAAAACTAGAGACACCCCTGCACCCACACACTCCACTCTGGAAGAGTTTTATTTTTGTGTGGAAGAAACACAGATTCAATGCATTAAAAATTAAAGTGATTTGAGTGATAAGCAGCATATAGGATGTTTGCCTTGCACATGACTGGCCCAGGTTTGATCCCTCACATCCCTAAATGGTCCCCTGGGACCGCAGGGAGTAGTTGCTGAGTTCAGAGCCTGAGTAACACCAAGTATGACCCAAAATTAAGAAAATAAGGGCTTAAATTTTTTTTTTTGAGTCGCACCTGGCAGTGTTCAGGGGTTACTCCTGGCTCTATGCTCAGAAATCGCTCTTGGCAGGCTCAGGGGACCATATGGGATGCCAGGATTCAAATCACCGACCTTCTGCATGCAAGGCAAACACCTTTACCTCCATGCTATCTCTCTGGGCCCAGGGTTTAATTTCTTAATTTTAAGAAATTAAAGGGCAATTCAGCAAGAGAGGGGGCTGAGAAAAACAAGTTGAGATGTAGCTGAAAAGAGTCTGCTTAAACAGTTAAAAACTTAGGAGCCACACATGGTGGCTAGGGCCTAAATAAAGTTGATGTCTCCTGAAAAAAAAAAAGAAAAAAGAAAAAGAAATTAAAGGGCTAAGGCTATATAGCTCAGCAGTGAAACAGAAGCCATAGATGTGTGAAGTCACAGGGCTCAATCCCCAGCTCCACTGAAGAAAAATATGATAGAAGCTAAGGCACGTGCCTGGCACATGGTTGCCAGTGGCTTCAAGCCCAGTTTAGCTCTCTGGAACCACATAAGGACCCCTGAGCACTGCCAGTCATCACTCCTGAGCACATGTCAGGGATAGTCCCTGAGCACCATCAAATAGGGCCCAAACACCCTCTCTCACCCCAAACCCCAATACAAAAGGCTTAACACAGCCTAAAAAAGAAAGAACAAAATAACAGCAACAGCAACAACAAAGATCAGCAAACAAACAAAACCAACTAACCTCTCCTCCCCCAGGCCCTTCCATCATTGGTAACAACAACAAATAAAAATCAAAAAAGTCTTGTACCTTGTGGAAACAGAAAGGAGTGAGCAGGTAGGAAGCCAGCTGAGTGTTACTAAGGAAATAGTTCCTACCTTACCTCACAGGCTCCCTGTAGGGGTCTTGGGGGTGTCCCAGGGGTCCCTGGATCACTCTGAGAACCTCTGCATTATGCAGCATGTTTGCTTGAGGGTGTCACTCTCTGAAGAAAGAACCCTTGCAATGAGGTTAGGGCAGAACCCAGAAAGAATCAGGATTTCTATGGAACAACTTGAGAAAGAAGAAATGCTGCTGCCAGCTGTCAAGTGATCTGAGTTACGCATTCACTCTGGGAGCCCGTTTGTTCTCCCAATTGGATGGAACCTTCCTCCTCTGCCCCCTGGCACAGCCCTCAGCCTTGTCAGGAGTGGGATGCTTTGGTAGGATGTTTTTGAGAAAGGAACTTTTCTTTCTGACTCTAAAGGACGATCTTTATCTTTTGGGTTTTTTTGTTTGTTTGTTCATTTGTTTGTTTTGGGGCCACACCCAGCAATGCTCAGAGTTTACTCTAGCTCTGCACCAAAAGATCACTCCTACTGGTGTTTGGGGGACCATATGGAATGCTAGGGATCCAACCAGGTGAATTGTGTGTAAAGCAAGCCCCAATCCACTGTACTATCTCTTGGCCCTAACTCTAGGGGACTTCTGTCTCATTCCATCAGCACCTGGCATACATGCAGGCAGACTGGCCCACTCACCCTCAGCATGTACTAGAGATGCCCACTGGCTCTTTGACACACTCAACAGCTGTCCTGCCAAGAGCCTGGCAAAGATTCTCCTCCCCACACAGAGGTACCATGGAAGCCCTGACCAGTTTACTAGCAAGTCTGACTAAAACCCCTGGGTGCTTCTCCGTGGGCTCTGTGAGCATTCCAGGTAGTAGCTGGTATCCTGCTGCCAGTCTGGGTCTTTTGCCCATGAACTCCATATCCAGAAATGCCACCACGGACTGTATTCAATCCTCTCCCTCCCACAGGACTGTCAAAGGGGTGCTTCCCAATCTGTTTATGACCATCTTTTCAGAGTTCTTCCAGTCTTGCCTAACAGACTTCCAGCCATCATCACCCTCCCTCACAGTCACCCAACCCCAGGTATCTCCCTGGTTCTTCTCCTTTCTGACAAGCATACCTGGCATATCATACAAGTGAGGAGATGAAACAGAAATGTCCTCTGGACATTGTCTCCAATAATTTTGGTAGAGTAGGGTGGAGGGGAGGGGGGCAATGAACAGGGTCATATCCTATTTAGTGGCCTCTCCCAGCTCTGAGTTCAGGGCTGTTAGGGGTTATTCCCTGGCAGGGCTTGGGGGAATTGTGTGGTGTGAAGGAAGAGACCCAGGCCTCCTATGTGCAGAGCCAACACTCCACCTTAGCCCCGGAGCCATTCTGTGAACATCTGTTGAAGCATGTGGAAAGCTGGAGCGGAGCGGGGGATGGCCTTCTGTGTATAGCCCCCTAGAGAAGGTTTAGACCTCCTCCAAGGTAGAGAGAGGCTCACAGTTAGCCAAAGCAGACAGCCTGTTTGCTCTGCAGGTTCTGTAAGAAGAAGCCCCATGGTCCTGGAGTACAGAGCCAGGAATAAGCCCTAGGTGTGACCCAATTCTCCCCTGTTCCTTTCACCCCCATTGTGCTTATTTCTGGCCTGGCCACTGATCCGCCTATCTGATTTAGGAAAATGACTCAACTAATCAAAGTTTAATTTTTCTTGATTTGCTACAATGGGACAGTAAGCAGCCTCTTTGTAGGGCTGCCATATACTTTACCTGTGGTATATGCACACTTATCAACACCACAGTGTTATATCACACAACGTTATGTCAACACCACAGTGCTTCCTCCCAAGAAGATTCTTGAGAATTCCTATGTGGAACTCTCTAGGCTCTAATGACATTGTTGGTCGGGATCCTTCTAATGCCAAATGGGGTCCTTCTTTCTTAATTCTTTAAATGCTGAATAAAGGGGCCAGCACCATAGGGCACATGGCCTTGCATTTAGGAGATCTGGGTTCGATTTCCAGCATCCCGATAGGGTTCCCTGATCACCACCAGGAGTGATTTCTGAAGGCAGAGGCAGGAGTACTGAGCACTGCCTGGTATGGCCCAAAACCAAAAACAAGAAAAATAATCTAAAACAGAATAACAAGCCCTGTCTTGTGCCTCCTCTGCATATCTGCAGCACACAAAGCAGAAAAAGTCACTTTGTACTCACATGGTCATCTAAAAAAATGAGAATTTTTTCCCTCCAAATCTATGGATAAAGTCATGAAAAATACACAGCTGTGCCAGGTGGTCTGGCAACATCAGAGTTCCTGAACGTCAGAAGGGAGAACAAACTCTGTGCATGACGGGCTTTTTCCAAAAATCTGCACTGGTGAATGGGTTTCTCCAATTTGGATGCCAAGAGAGACGTGAGCAAGGAGAATTCTCCTCAACACTTGGCCAGGGTGCTACAAGATCATTTGAGTTGTCTGGAAAAGGCTCCAAACCCATCTGCGGATCACTGTCACAACACATACCCGCAGATGACAAAATCAAAATTCAGACGAGCCATGTGTAGACCCTGGGCATCCTTCAGGAATGTTCTAGTGGCTCAGACCATCAATGCCAGAATTCAGCTCTTGGGGAAGGTGGTTGCTACTTCAAGATTTGATCCACCAGTTCTGGCTGACTCTCTTGACACATTCAGCCAACCCCATACTGGCTGAGAAAAACTAAGAGTCCCCTCACCCCCACCTAGCACAACCCCACATCTGAACTGGGGGATCGGGTGGGTGGGTGCTCTTGAGAACAGTGCAAGTTTATAATGGAAATAACAAAGAAGACAGAGGCACACCTCCACGAAGCTTCCAGTGTAAACGCTTCCACACCAGGCCAAAGGCCAGAGGCCAGGCCTGGTCACCCCCTTTGGCCTCTCAAATTTGGGATACTGAAGAATTGGGGAGAAGGGAGGCGGAGGCTGGCTCCACTTCTCCGACAGAGCACAAAACCAACGTGACGAAAGCTCGCTGGAAATTTCTAGTGCCTGTTTGGAGTATTTGCTTAAATTTCCAACCCGGCAATTTAGACTTCAATGGAACCGAAAAGAAAAAAAAAAGAGAATTTGGTTGGGCTGGAGAGTGAAAATAAAGGCGGGGGTTGGGGAGGGGACTGTGGTTCGCGCCTACACTAATTCTCACAGCCGCCGACACGCTCACCGCAATATTTATTTTAGTAAATGCAGAGAAAGTGAAAAACATCACTCTGGCCTCTTATGTTTCAAAGTCTTGGAGTTGATATTTTCAAAATATATATATGTTACTAATGTCATATACGGACAGCAATGACTAAAAGAGAAAAAACCCCAAACCCTGATGATTATGTTGGCAGGAGGACCAGAGCTGACAGCCCCACTTACCATGGGAACAGACACCCCACATGGGATGAAATACGGCTCATGTGCTCCCCTAACAAGGCCAGTGCCAGATCCGCAGGCCTGGGAAGTATCATCAGAGAAAAGCTGATCCGGTCTTGACACAGGTTGGAATGAACTGAGGGCCCCTGGTTCCTCCCAGAAACCCAAAATCTCAAGTACAAAGTAAAGCCTTGGTTCTGCCAGTCAGTACTATATTTCAGGTGGATCTGATAAAAACAAACAAACAAACAAACAAACAAACAAGCTAATGCTAGGTTTGCACTGGCTCAGAGTTGTGTCTTCAGAGGGACATGGGCCAAAGAGGCAAGATGAGGACTGTACCCTTCTTACAGCCTACTGAAACAGTGGCCTCAGAAAAAAGAATCAACTTTGCTTGCCAGAGGGAACTCATTTCACTGAACCTGAAGAGCCTAGCTAAGCCCGGCTTCCCAGGAGACTCCACTCCTAGCCTCAGCGACTCAGCTCATCTGGATGGGAAGCTGAGTGGTTCTCCCAGAACTTTATGGCCTGTTGCGCAGGGGCCAGGGGATGTGTGAGTGCAAGAGAATGTAGAAAGACTTGATGGATGGCCTCAAATCCCAGATTCCATGTGGTGCACAAGACCTATTTTCTGGACAGTCCTTTCTGCCAGAGAGGGGGATGAACCCCCTTGTCATGGTTACCTTCTGGAGAGCAGCAGCAATGGCTGGGGGGTCCTCAGTTCCTGCCTATGGGGCTCACTCTCTGCCTTTCCTACCTGGTCTATGCATGTCACCTCCCTTCTTCTTAGTAGTGGTCAACACTTTCCTCTACTTTCTACCTTTTACCTTTTTATTTCTCCCTTGTGGAGAAAATCCAGGCCTGACAGAGAGCTCCAGGAAAGGCAGGCCATTCCCCAAAAATGACTCATGAACTTCAGGGCTCATAAGGTCGGACCTTCGCTTTAAAGAGCTGTCTGGGAGGCCCAGAGGTGGCTCCATAAATCTACAAAGGAAGTCCATGATTCCTTCAGAGAACAAAAATCCCTCTAAGTGAAAGATTTTTAACGACACAGAAGGGTTTTCTCGGGGCACCTTTCTGACTTGTCTACCAGACAGAAATACGGTCTCCCTCTGGCCCATGCTGCAGAGCTAGCACGGGCGGCTTCCAGGGCTGCCCATCCTGACTTCAGGATGACCAATTAAGAGGAATAGCCATAAAAAAGAAAAGGCCAAGCACAGATACTACTGTCAGGCAATAAACTCAACCTTATCGGTGATAGTGGTGCGCATTACAAACTTCAAACTCATTCCTTGCTCTAATCCATCAGAAACTTCCTGCCTTTAATAGCCTATAAAGGGCAGGGGCCTTTGAAGTGCCCGGATTAAGATCAGTTAATCGAAGGACCCAACGAGAAACTCAATGCAGGTGGAACATGCTCCGTGGGTCCTGAATTAAAAACAAATCCAATTAATCAAACGGTCCTCCACCCAAGCCGCCGGCCCAGCAGGATAGGGGGGCAGCTGGGGCGAGGCACACAGTGACGAAGGAGCAGTTAATGGGGAGCTGGGTGCCTTGAGCTGGCACGAGAGTAGCCAGACTCGAGACTGTCCTCTCTGAAGGCACACAGGGTATCCTGGGCCAAGATAAGAGGGACAAAACTAATGCCTCTTAAAGGGAGCTCTCATGTAAACAAGTCAAAGGAGAGGACAGCAGGGAGCCAGGACCCGTTTTCCCAAGGTTGTCAGCCTTTGATCCTCTCCAATCCTAAAACCTCATCCATTGTGGCTATAGAACAGGCCATGAGCTTTGCAGTTAAAGGGGCTACCCTAGAACAGGGGTGGAATTATTAAGAAAAATAAGAAGGGAGACGGGGGGGGGGTGTCTCTGCCTTCAAAATGCACTCACATTGACAAAGCATGAAAATCCATTGGACTTGTCTAGGGCACTGGACTTGTCCACATGCAAAGGATGCAAGTCATTTAGCCAGAACATGCTGACAGAGTGGGGCATATCCCACCAAGTCTGTCCTGGACCACCACCACCACCACCACCACCACCAATAAATAGACACAGACAGACACACAGACACACAGACACAGACACAGACACAGACACACACACACACACACACACACACACACACACACACCACCTGCTCCTCACCTTCAGGGGGTTTTTTATTCTGGTTGTTCCACACGACCAGCACACACACACACACACACACACCACCTGCTCCTCACCTTCAGGGGGGTTTTTATTCTGGTTGTTCCACACGACCAGCAGCTTGGAGAGACTGGGCACCTTGGATACTTCTGTGATCACCCGGAAGAGGCTCTCCACACGATCGTAGGTGAGGACGATGGCTGTGAAGCCCTGAGACTGTGGTGGGATCAGAGGGAGGAAGAGAGGGTTGCTCACGCTGGCCCACTTCTGCAAGAGAACAGATCATGTGGTCAAAGAGGAATTGAGTCACTGCAGGCCACCTACATGTCCACTGTCCATTAATAAGCCCATCTGAGGGATCTAGGTGGCTTTGACTAGGACCAACTCCAGAGTCATTGAAGCTTTCCCCTCCTCGGCACTAACTTCCCACAGGAAAGGTATAAAGACATTTTATAGTCCAGAAGTTGGTTTGGGTTGGTTTGGATAGGGTTGGGTTGGCTTGGGTTGGTTTAAGTTGGGGCCTCCTGAGCAGTGCTCAGAGGGTTTCAGGACTATTCATATTGATTGAAATTCAGCCAGTAGGTCAGATGTGCAATGCTCAGGTCCAAGAATGTAGTGCTGCTTGGAGCCAGCAGTGCCAAAGTTTGAATAAGACCCAGCACATACCCCTAACCTCAGAGTCATCACCCTGGCCCCTAACATGCTTCTGAAAGATCTGAGAGGGGCTATAGAAGTATGAGCAGTCAGATGTAGGAAAGCCACAGAGGGGGAGCCAGGAAGGAGTGCAAGTTCCAGTTACCAAGCCTTCAAAAGGCTCCAAAACCCAGTTTAGAGGGTACTATGTGAGGTGAGAGGGATGGACAGGGCTGAAAACAAGAGAACTAGCCAGAAATATGTATAAGGTGGGCCTGGTCTTCCAAAATGAAGTTCAGGAAGTAACGAAGGAAACCCAGAGTCCTTGCTCCACGAAGTCCTTTTAAAAGCAGCAATGTGAGCAAAAATACTGTGCTGATGCCAGGCTGGCAAAGGCTCACACCGAGGTCTGCTTTGAGTGAGCATGTCATGAAGTTGTGTATTTCTAATGCACTGGCATCCTGCCCATCTTTGGGTCACTTTGATTTCAATCTACATGCTGCAAAGAGCCCTGTTCTTACATTTTTTTTCCAACCCTGACATATAATCTCTCATCTGAAGAATAAAAATGTTTTAGTATTTGCACTATTAAACTGTGAAAATGGTGGCATCATCTATTGAATGTGAAACATGCCATTTAGTCTGTCAACAAGCATACAACTCAGGGGCCCTAACAACATCCATGTTCACACAGTTAAAAAATGTCCAAAATTCGAGGCCTAAAGCCAGTACCCCAGAGGTGGCTGACCGGGAAATGGCATTTACAGTCTTCCTTATGTTTCCCCAGAGTTTTTCCCACTTTGGGATTCCCAAGTGTCTCCCCCAAGTCTCCTCAACGTCAATCCCATCAATGATGGACACCCACCACCATGTAGGGGACAGCAGCTGTTAGCCAGATGTAACCATGTAGGCCAGGAAATGTACATGAACACATGGAGTACACGTGGGAATGAACTCATGGAAGCTGAATGGGGGCCCTGGTCTGGGAAGGGAACCAGGATATTAAGGCCAGAATGTCCTCGACAGGAAGAATTAGACACCCGGAAAGACATGGCCCTCATGCCAACAGCTGACACTGGATGTGGCACTACAGTATTAGGAGGTGCTTCAAGTTCCATACTGATTTGACTGCTTAGAAATCCTTCTGTTGGGGGGGGGGGGGGAAAAAAAAAAAAAGAAATCCTTCTGTTTTGAGTTTTGTGTCCCCAATCTGGGTCTTAGCATCTTCCTGACTTATGGACACTGGTGGCAGTAAAGAGTTGGGTACATTGTTAGGTTCCCCCAAACTCCCCAGCTTATTACTTTCTCTGCAGTCAGCATTCCATCCCCACCCCCCATCTAGCTAAGCCCAATACAACACAATCTAATGCCTGAAAGACACTTTTATTTTGTTGTTTTTTTGGGGGGGTGGTGGTGGTGGGGGAGAGGTGGCATATTTAGTGATCAGGGGCTACTCCTGGCTCTGTTTTCAGCAATGTGTCCTGGCAAGCTCAGGGGATGATATGGAATGCCAGAATTCAAACCCAGTTTGGCTGTGTGCAAGACAAATATCCTACCCACTGTACCATTGCTTCGACCCTATAAGACACCTTATAACGGACAATAAAATCTTAAAAGACAGGAACTGAGATAATTTAATGTATGATCTTGAAACAAATGTAGGATGAATAACTATGCAATAGGTGTTTTTTTTGTTTTGTTTTGTTTTGTTTTTTTGTTTTTTGGGCCACATCCGTTTGATGCTCAGGGGTTACTCCTGGCTATGTGCTCAGAAATCACTCCTGACTTGGGGGGACCATATGGGACACCAGAGGATCGAACCGTGGTCCGTCCTACGCTAGCACTTGCAAGGCAGACATCTTACCTCTAGCGCCACCTTCCCGGCCCCATAATAGGTGGTTTTTAAATAAGTAATTTCTGTTTGATTTTATGTAATTTCTATTTAATTTTCTATTTAAAATCATATTCCCATTTTTCTAAGGGAAAATAGTGAAAAAAGTAAAGTATGATTTTGAAAGTCCAGATTGATTACAAATCTTACACTACCAAAACCCTTCTTATTTCATCAATGAATAAATTGTAAGATTAGAAGCAGTGATTGAGGGGGCCAGAGCAATAGCACAATGGTAGGACATTTGTCTGGTAAGCAACCTACCCAAGATGAACCCGGGTTCAATCCCCACCATCCCATAGAGTTCCCCAAGCCTTCCAGGAGCAATTTCTGAGCACAGAGCCAGGAGTAACCCTGGAGCACCACCAGGTGTGGCCCCAAAATAAAACAAAATAGACAAAAAAATGAAAAGGTAATTGAGGTGCTGAGGAAGATAGTACAAAAGGTAAGATGCTTGCCTTGCATGCAAAATCCTGGATTTAACTCCACAGCACCATGTGGTCCCTCGACCACCAACCACCAACCACCGATAGAAGTGGTTCCTTAGTACAGAGCCAGGATTATTAACTCCTGAGCACTGTCAGATGTGGCCAAAACACCAAGCAAGCAAACAAACAAACAAAAAAGACAATTATTGCTACAGGGGTGAAGAAGACTAGAAACAGAAAGAGAGCATGAGAGAGAGGGGGAGAGAGAGAGAAAGAGAGAGTGTGTGCACAGGGATTAAAGCAATTTCTTAGTACATGGCTGACTCTAGTTCAATCTCTGAGCACTGCCAGGAGTGACTCCTGAACACAAAGCTAGAAGTCCCAAGTCACAACACACACACACACACACACACACACACACACACACACACACAAACACACCAAATAAAAAATAAAGTGAGTAAAAGTGTGGGAAGGAAGGAAGGAAAGGAGGGAGGGAGGAAGGGAAGGAAGGAAATGAAATAATAATAAA
Source organism: Crocidura indochinensis (assembly GCA_004027635.1). Lineage (NCBI taxonomy): Eukaryota > Metazoa > Chordata > Mammalia > Eulipotyphla > Soricidae > Crocidura > Crocidura indochinensis. The sequence goes on from PVKC010010306.1 coordinate 24,324, forward strand.
AATGATCAAATAAAAGAGAGTGAGTTCAAGGGCACAGGGTGGGAACCACCACCATCCACTGTTTGGATGCTCTTGCCCAGGCCCTCTTCTTCCTCCTAGTCCAGGGAAAGCAATGTTGGAACACAGATTTTGAATTGTGGCACTTTGGGACATTCTGGAATTCATTACTTCTGGATCTTTTCTAAGAAAAAAGAAAAATAAAAGCTACAAATTCCTTATTCCTGACTATCAAATCTGGTCCATGAAGCAAATATGCCCTCAAATATGCAACCCTGACATCATGAAACATTGATACTAACAAGCATGTAAGAAATTCTTAAGGTAAATACACATCTAACATAGAAGGAATAACAATTTAAATGACAAGATAGTTCTGTTCTTGGGGAGGAAGAGAAATGCCAACATACTTAAATTGCCTTCGTGACATCAAAAAGAGAGAAAAATTCCCTAAGAGACACAAGACTTGGTTTCAGAAACAGAACCCTTGGAACCCAGGCTGAGCCACCATCCTGAAAGTATCATGACTCTGATTCCAAGACAAGGACAAGAAAGAAGCACCCTTAGTAAGACCATGGATCTGGCCCCATTGAGCTGCCAAGTCCCTGTGGAAAGTGGATGGCTAGGGAAGGGGTGGGAGACATGCACTTCTCTGGAGATCACTTTTTCCACCCAACTCCCTTGCATTCCAAATCGGGGTTTGGGGACTGGAGCAACTATAAAGAAGCAGAAAACTTGCCTTGCATGTGGCAGGGCTGGAGGCTGGAAGACCCAGGAGGTTAGTTAGATTCCTGAGAGTATATGGGGTCATATACTCCCCTAACCACTGCCAGGAGTGATTTCATTCCCTGAGTGTGGATCCAGGAATAACCACCAAGCATTGCTAGGTGTGACCCAAATAACCCCCTCCCCTCAAATAAAACAGGTAAAAATTAAACAAGAGACACAGAGAAGGCTGTGAGGACAAAGCTGGCTGGAGGAGGGAAGCAGGAATTCAAATCTGGTCACCACAACCCCACACAGTACCAGGGCTGAGCAGGTCAGGGCAGCTGCAGCCAATAGATGGGGCAAACATGGCTTCACAGGACAGCCCCGGCCTGCTTCAAGGCAGATCTGGGAGCAGTTCACTCAAGGTCCATGTTCCCTTTGGCATGTTTCTTTGCCCGTGTGACCTGGGCAAAGCACTTAACCTCTGCCGCACTTCCGTTTTCAGAGCCAGAAAACTGTGTTAATAACACTGTGTTTCTAGGTCTCGGAACTTGAACGTCATGATGACTTACTCATGAACATTTCTTAATCATGATTTCCTGGCCACCTCGGGGGTAATGAAAGTCAATGGGGAACAGGTGTCAGGCACCGACTGGGACCAGCTGAGTGGAGCAGTGGGCCCAGGGAAGCCTGAATGTCTCAAGAGTGGGTTGCAAGAAATCCACCATACCACAAGAGGTATCTTCCAGCAGCATGAATTCTCCATGGAACTTTTCTTCCTCTCTACCAGATTGGGAGGCCAGTCAAGATCCCCTTTTGTGCACTACCCCACAGATCAGTATTATCACCAAGGCCATAGAACAGTGAGTTTCTTGGGAAAGAAAAATGATTTTCCCTATTGGTAATGGTAGTTTCAAACATCAAAAATCCCCATGGGGCCCGGGA
>PVKC010010307.1:0-26120 GCA_004027635.1 Crocidura indochinensis
TTCCTTCCTTCCTTCCTTCCTTCCTTCCTTCCTTCCTTCCTTCCTTCCTTCCTATCTTCATGTCCTTCTTTCCTCCTTTCTTTTTCCTTTCTTATCCCCTTTGTTGTTGTTGTTGTATCTGTCAACTAGTTGGCATTTGTAATTTATTGGTATTCAGCAATTCAGTATTTCTCTTTGTTTGTTCTAGGGGAGAAGCTACATAGAGCAGAACACATGGTTCTGTGTTCAGGGGTCACTCATGGTAGCATTCAGGGGACCCTAATGGATTCTCGGGATTGAACGCTTTGTTGGCCACCTATAAGGCAAATGCCCTACTCTGGTCCTGTAATTCAATATTTTTTATCTTCAAGTACTCCGATTCCCTTGAAAGTCTGCTACACTGACTTTCAAAGTTATCAATTTGATTTAGTATAAAAATGCATTATAATTAAACATAAATTAAATCAATTAAATTAAATTAAACAAGTGAAATTCATATTTCAGAATCATAATTTTATGCTTTAAAATAATTTTTGTGAATTGTTCTTCAGTAATTTTTTCTTCAGACTTCTGATGGTGCAAATAAAAAGAAATGCAGATGAATGAATTAATGTCAAGTTCTTAAAGTTTCTATCAAAATTTCTTATGTAATTTATATTGACCATAATGTTTGTCTTCATAAATCAGTTTCACTAATAATTAATACCTACAATTTACCAGATATTTTGCATATTTGAAGATTAAAAGATATATTATATATAAAGTATTTATAAAATTATAAAATCTATAACTTCTAATATGTGTTTTTAGTCTTGAAAGTAAATGCAAATATCAAATGTGAAGTTTTAACAACGTTGTCGGGAAATATCACCCAGAGTTCTGGTAAAGTTGAAAATACATAAATATATAATATACTGGTAACTATTTAGTTATGTTTCATGTAAGCAAGCTTAAAAAATACGTTACCTTTCCTCCTGTAGATATTTTTTCTGTTCTTTCTATTTTAATAGCAACAACTCTGTAATTACGCTGTAATTATTCTGCTTCTAGGCTTTGTTTTTCGAATTGAATAAAAGGTAATTCCAGAATTAAATAAAAGGTAATTTCAAAGCTGCAACAATAATTTAAGAAACATGAAACCAAAAAGTGAGCAATAGCATAAAATTTCAGCTGAAGCTTTATTTAAAATTTAGCATAACTTCAATTCAGTTTGAGAGAGCAATGCCTTTTGGTACATTGACTTTCTAAGAGTATGAACAAGAGTATGATTACTAATCTTCTTTCAGGCAGAAGAGATGCACTCTAAGTCATCTACGTGCCAACTATTTTCTGCTTTATTCTACTCTGTTAAGATAGCAAATTTTTATGTAGTTTTCAGAATTATCATAAAAATTATAGATAAAAAGATGGCAAATAAAATCTAAAGTTGCAATAACTTCTTTTTCTACTGATGGAAGTCTTTGCATAGGAAAACACACACTTTCTAGAACCTCCAAAACAGAGTGACAAGGTTTGAAGGCACATATTTTACAAGAGAATCATTGGGAAGGTCCATTTTATTTTCATACTTGGTTACCAGACCTTATCCTTTATTATTGAGCAGTATCTACACTGAAGACATAGTAGCACTGAATCTGAAGTGAGGGGAAATCTCAATTTGGTTTAACTTTTCATTTCCATAATGATAACCCATAAAGGTAAAATTTCCTTGTGGGTTTTTGTTTTGCATTTTAGTAAAGATAACCCATCAAGTTGGAATCTCACTGTGGTTTAGATTTGCATTTTGATAATTATAACCTATGGAAGTGAAATCACAATGTGGTTTAATTTACATTTCCATAATAATAACCCATGAAGAATATTATTTCACCTCTCTATTGACTCTATGTCTTCCTTAGAGAGATGTCTACTTATGCCCTCCAACTAATCTTACTAATTTTTAATGTATAAACAGTTCTTGTATTTTTATATGAGTGCTTGATTTTGGTTTTCAAATACAATCTCCTACTTTATAGATAATTTTATTTTAATGATTTTCATTTTAGAGAAGATTTTTTAGTTTGAAGGTTTTCCAGTCCTTTTCTTAATTGATTTTTCTTGCTTTCAATTATCTTTCTTAAAATCAGAATTATGCAACTAGTTTTAATGTCAAGTATTTGTCACAACAGTTCTGTGTCACCATCACACACTAACCAAAATATTCCAAGGAAACTAAATCTTGCTTCTCTCTCAGAGAAATTTTTATATGATTTCTCAAAGGTGTTTTTATATATGTAGTACAGATATATTCTAATACTTGCTAAGGAGTTAATTATTGATCATTAATTTAAGTTTATTGTGAAATTTCTGATATTGACTATACCCCTAACTTGCACTTTGTTCTAGGTTGAAGGAATAGCTCAATTAATCTTTAATCAAAGTGTTTGGAAGTTGATTGACTACTGTCTGGTATAGAATACAATTTGGTTCTATATCAGGGTTGCCTGATACTCCATCTTTTATTCCCAGACCTTAGTCTAGAATAAAGTCAGAGTTCTAGAGAAAGAGAAAAATTGTACAAATTTTCTTGAGACCTCAAATTGAAATCAGCCTAATATCACATTTTTTGATTTATTGGACAAAACAAGCCACAAGATGAGAACAAAATCAACATTTTCAAATGTTGGGATCTGTTTAATCAACTTTACCATACAGTGTAAGGAACTTTGAAATGAAACATTGAAAGACACATAAATACCTGATGCAAAAACATTGGGGAATTTAAAAGCAATGAAGTTACCAGAATATAGAACTAAGCTTCCAATGGGCATGTGTTTTTTGTTTGTTTGTTTTGGTTTGTTTTTTTTTTTTGAGGGGTCACACCCAGCAATGCACAGGGGTTATTCCTGGCTCTACGCTCAGAAATCGCCCCCAGCAGGCTTGGGGGACCATATGGGATGCCGGGATTCGAACCAGCGACCTTCTACATGCAAGGCAAACACCTTACCGCTGTGCTATCTCTCCGTCCCCAGGCATGTCTTGTTTTTTATTCATTCTGTACTTGATCAATCTCTACAACTTTGAGTGGTTCACACACAGAGGAGCTAAGGTCTCACCTGTGATTCTCTGCTCAGGGATCACTCCTGGTGAACTTGATGAACCATATGAAATGACATAGATTGAACCCAGGTCAGCCTCATGCAAGGCAAGTGCTCTGGTTGCTGTATTATATCTCTGGCCCAAATCTCTGAAATTTTGATTACTAAAAAGGACTCTGAATTTATTTTTTACTAGTTAAATGAAAACATAATGAAAATATCTAGTGTTGCTTAAAAATAACAAAATTTCTTGCAAGATTGAACAATTCAGTCAATAATAATAAACCCGCTTTTCATTATTTCTCTGATTGCTGACCACCAAAATAAACACTAGCACAACTGCAGGATTTTAAATTTGCTCAAATAGATGCTGAAGGAAGCAAGAAATAGAATTGAGGGGATGTAAGGTCAACATGTGACATATGCATATAATGCTACTCTGCTGTGTGCCACCACCAATTTATACTTGTCACATAATAAAAACTCAGCTGTACTGTGGCGCCAACTTTCTTTCATTATTAGCTTTATATTAAAGTGATTTGTGGGGTGGAGAAAATGAACTGCAGAGTTAGAAATGCGGAGTAATCTTGTAATTTTGGAAACTAAAACAAGAAAAGCAACAGGAAATATTTTTCACTTCTTTTCTAAGCATGCTAGATAATAGAATTTAAACAAAAAGATACCTAATGTGCATACAAAATATTGTGCGAGGAATGTAGAAATATTTTTCCATGTATACAAATATCTTCAGTTGGAATATCTTGGAATTCACTGGTGGCTATAGGAATAATATGGTAATTAGTAACTGTATTTTTATTTTCAGCTATTTATACATGCTCATCTTATTTGATATCAGAGGACACATTTATGACATTGGAATCTTTCAGCTTTATTCTCTTAGCTTTTATCTGTCAGTTTATCTCTCTGAAATATAAAAATGTTCTTAAAATTCTAGTTTATAAAAATTAATATTATGAACCAATCCTGACTGCTCAAAATCATTCAGCTACACTATAACAGAGTCACCTGAACTAGGAAATGCCCATAGGAACCTTAAGATAAATACCTGATCTTTGATATCATATAGTCCTCTAGGTGCTGCCTGTAATAATCTCAAGCACTGTACCAGAAGTTTCTGAGAACCACCAAGAGTGGTACAAGATAAATAAATTAATACAAAATGGGGAAAAATTTGACGGATACATTTTACTTCAATAATCAGTACAGCCTTCCATTTATAGCATAATATTTTTCTTTTTAATTGTTATGTTTTAAATCTTAAGATACCTATAAAACTGACAGCATTTAAAATCAAATATATATCTATGTTTTTCTTCATGAATATAAGTATATCATATCAGTATGTATTTGTGATTTTTTGATGAATAAACACAAGAGAAAAACCTCTCAGTGGTCTTGCTTTTTATGGATATAGTATATACTAGAATATACTTAATCAAATCAACATTTTTTTAATTCTTTATCCCCATTATTTTTCATCCTAGCTTCAAATGACAGTGTGAGCTGGCAATTTGCTATTTCTTATTTTTTTTTTACTTTTTTTTACAATAATACTTTTGTTTTGTTTTGGTTTTTTTTGGGTCACACCCGGCAGTGCTCAGGGGTTACTCCTGGCTCCATGCTCAGAAATTGCTCCTGGTAGGCACGGGAGACCATATGGGGCACATGGATTCGAACTGATGACCTTTTGCATGAAAGGCAAATGCCTTACTTCCATGCTATCTCCCGGGCCCCACAGTAATATGTTTTTATATTTTTATTTAAACACCTTGATTACAAATATTATTGCAGTTGGGTTTCAGTCATATAAAGAACACCCTCCTTCACCAGTGCAACATTTCCATCACCAAAGTCCCAAATCTTCCTCCTACCCACCTGTACTCTACACAGGCTTTCCACTTCTCTCATTCATTCACATTGTTATAATAGTTTTCATTGTAGTTATTTCTCTATATCTGCACTCACCACTCTTTGTGGTGAGCTTCATGTTGTGAGCTGGACCTTCCAACCCTCCTTTTTTTTGTCTCTGAGAACGATTGCAAAATTGTCTTATTTTCCTTAAAACCTGTAGATGAGGGAAACTATTCTTCATTTATATCTCTCCCTCTGACTTATTTCACTCAGCATAATATATTCCATGTTCATTCATGTATAGGAAAATTTCACTACTTCATCTCTCCTGACAGCTGTATAATATTCCATTGTATATATGTACCACGGTTTCTTTAGCCATTCATCTGTTGAAGGGCTTCTTAGTTGTTTCCAGAGTCTGGCTGTTGTAAATAGAGCTGCAATGAATATAGGTGTGAGGAAGGAATTTTTGCGTTGTATTTTTGTGTTCCTAGAGTATATTCCTAGGAGTGGTATAGCTAGATCCTATGGGAGCTCAATTTCCAGCTTTTGAAGGTATCTTCATATTGTTTTCCATAAATGTTGGACTAGACGCATTCCCACCAGTAGTGAATGAGTTCCTTTATCTCCACATCCCAACCAGCACTGCTTGTTCTCATTCTTTGTGATGTGCTCCAATCTGTGTGGAATGAGATGGTACCTCATAGTTGTTTTAAGATTTACATCTCCCTGATGATTAGTGATGTGGAGAATTTTTTCATATGCCTTTGTCCATTTGTATTTCTTCTTTGTCAAAGTGTCTGTCCATTTCTCCCCCCTTCTCATTTTATGATAAGATTTTTTTCTTGTAAAGTCCTGTCAGTGCCTTATATATTATGAATATTAGCCCTTTATCTGATGGGTATTGGGTGAATAGTTTATCCCATTCAGTGGGTGACTCGTATTCTGGGCACTATTTCCTTTGAGGTGCAGAAGTTTCTCAGCTTAATATATTCTCATCTTGGGGCTGGAGAGATAGCATGGAGGTAAAGCATTTGTCTTTCATGCAGAAGGACTGTGGTTCGAATCCTGACATCCCATATGGTCCCCTGTGCCTGCCAGGGGCGATTTCTGAGCATAGAGCCAGGAGTAACCCATGAGTGCAGCCAGGTGTGACCCCAAAACCAAATATATATATATATATATATATATATATATATTCCCATCTATTAATTCAACATATATATATTCCCATCTGTTAATTCAACATTTTAAAATATTATTTGATGGGGCTTGAATGATGGTGCAGCGGTAGGGCATATGCCTTACAAGTGCTCACTTAGGATGGACTGTGATTCGATTCCCTGGCATTCCATATGGTCCCCCAAGCCAAGAGTGATTTCTGAGTGCATAGCCCAGAGTAATCCTTGAGCGTGACCGAGTGTGCTCCCCAAATATAAAACATCATTTGAGTGATGATTCTAAGCATTGACTTGGTTTAAAGTGATTGATGAAGTAGGACATTATTTTATGTAGTAATGTAAATATAAGTCTAAATAAAATAATGAGTGATGATGGTAATATAAAAGCTATCTAGTTCAGAGTTTACCATTCACATATCAGATAGTAAAAGGCTTTTCTGATCTGAGATGTTATCTGTGGTCTTATCTACCAAGGACACTATTATTTTTATTTTATTGTAAAATTGTTTTTAATCTTTCTTATCTGACTTGATTCACACACTATATTATTATAGTGAGATAAAGGTTAATTCCATCTTTTATTATGAGGAAGCAGAAAAGTAGATTTAAAAAATACTTTGTACACTGACATATGTGCAGTTCTAAGAATCTTATATAATTATGTTTAATGTTTAAGATAAATAAGTATGCTTTTCCTAAAGTTTTTTATTGTAGGGAGACAACTAAATTAACATGTATACCAAATAAGTGAATGCTAGTTGATATCTTGAAAATTAGAAAGTATCATTTCTAAATTATAAAATTTCTTCAAATGGCATATAATGTAAACTATAAAGAAGGAATTCTCATTTAAAGCAAAACCTTGATGTCAGGATGGAAATAATATCTTTATGGAAATTATAGAAGAAAATATACAATTAAAAAGATATTTAAGGACCAGAGGAGTAGCACAGCAGTAGGGCATTTGTCTTGAATGTGACCAACACAGGACACACCCTGGTTTGATTCCAGGCATCCTATTTGGTCCCTCGAGCCTGCCAGGAGTGACTTCTGAGCAAAGATCCAGGAGTACCCCTGAGCGCTGCCGAATGTGACCCCCCCCCAAAAATAAACAAACAAAAATAAAGCAAACAAAAAAATAAAGATCTTTGATAAAAGTCAGCCTGTACTGGACTAAAGTTCTGGACTAAAGAGCATTGTATTTACAGCAGAGTAGTAGACAACGAGCTTATTATTGAGAATGTAGATAATACCCAAGAATTGTTGGGTTAGTATCTGGGACAGACAATGATTCCATTAATTATTTGAGGATGAATGGATAAGTTAAAATGGCTACATTAATTTTACTTATTATTATCAAATAGAAGGGCTACTTATATAGGTGATGTACTGTTCTGAGATTCAAACAAGATAAACAAGTTTATACTGGATAAATATCTCACTGATCTAAAAATCCCCACAGTCCAGAGAGAAAAAGCAGAGTAGAGAAGGGAGATAATAGATAATGGACAGTGGAGCACATTAGACTTTCATGAGTTAGCAGAAATAGATTTGAGATAAAATTATTTCTGCTGCAACTTTTCTTTTACTAGTGACTCTGACCCTTGTGATTATTATTGTTCCCATTTTATAGCTTTAAACACAATTTACTAGCTTTTAAATATTTTATGAGATGCCCTGGTATCAACTATTTTATCATGGCAAAGAAATGTACTTGTAGCTACAAATGCCAAAACAAGTGAAATTTGAAATAAGTTGGCTTTTGGCACCAAATCTTTATTTCCTTTGTTCACTTACTGTACATTTTCTTCAAGTAGCAAAAAAAAACTAGTATTGTTTCTAAATATGTTAAGATATTCTTTCCCCGAAAATTTTAAAGCTATTAATTTATATCATTAAAGGAAATATTTATTAGGTAAATTAGAATAACTTTTATGTGACCCTATAATGACAAAATTAATATCATTAGAATATATCTAATTTCACATTATATCACTGAATAAAATATCACTTTTATAAATAAGGGTCTACTCCCAAAATAAAAGTAGAAATAAAAAGGCCTTCCACAAGGTTTAAATATTAATAGAGATCAGACCACGGTAGGACAGGAGGTAAGGTGTTTGTTTGCCTTGCATATGGAGAATTTACATTGCATATAATTCTTAACACAGGGCAAAGAGTGATTCCATAGCGCAGAGCTAGAAGTATGCAGGGAGCATTTTCATGTGTAGACCACAGAGGAAAATAAACAGGCAAAAAAAAAAGAGAGAGGGGCTAGACAATTAAACTACTAGGCAGAATGGTACAGGAGTTGATATGTATAAGTTTGTTAAATTATTCTTGCTAATTTATATATGGAAGCAATATATAGATTAGGCTTGTCTTAGAACTATTTCTTAGAATGGGTAATACAGCTCTTTGTGGAGATACAAAATGTTTGACATTTACCAAACAGGGAACCACTGAAATGCTTGTGAAGATCAAAAGAATTTTGTTCTAGTTCCCTTAGAGTAGTAAAGGATATTTATATGGCAAAAAAATCACGATGTACATTTTAAAATATCTCAAAATCAATGCAATCTTTTAAACACGTGCCTAGGATCTCCAAGAAACGTTGAAGTTGTGAAGAGAAAGATTACTATTGAAGTTGTGGATACTATTTTCTGGTTGAGCAATTGTTTTTTTAGTTGAGCAATTGTTTTCTAGATCTTTCTCATTAAGAAGTCTTTCCAACTCTCTTTCTGGTTACTATAAATTTCAGTGTAGGGCTAAAAAAATAACAATACAATAGTTTAATTGCTTGTAAATATAGTACAGGGTATTTGTCTTGCACATGACTGACTCAGGTTTGAACCCTAAGACTCTTACGATCCACTGAGCCTACCAGGAGTAATCTCTGAGTGCTGAGCTAGGAACAAGCTCTGATGTGGGATGTGAAAAAATAAAGCAAAAAAAAGTCTGTTCTTTATCACAGTTAATATTAACTTCCAGTTCTTTGTTTTATTTAAGTGCCTTTATATAAGAATGATAGCTGGTGACATTTGAGGTCAAGAACTGATGCTCTGGCCATCAATCTATTCAGTCTCAACTTTGGGGTACCAAAATAACTACCCTGATTCAGGTACCATAGTGGTGCTTCTTGCAGCACTGGGAATCAATTCAAGACTTCATAATACTAGGTATCACCTAGTACACTTGTGTTACTCTATTACCTGTGCTATATCACCTGTTATTTTCTTGTTTACATATATATTAATACATCATGCTTCAGGAGTGTATCATTCTAAATCAACCAACCTCTCTAGAGATCACATTTAAGTTACCACTAAGATTTAATTATATTCTATTTTACCCATGAAATTGATCCACAAGCAAGAACGGGTTGGGTAGGTTAGGTAAAGAGTATCTTTTCACACATTATTATAGTTTAGGTAGCATGATTACAATAGCATTAGTATTTATATCTGTGTACAAATTTACAGTTCCTGACTGTTGCATATGTAAACATTTCTAATCTTATCATGATTTGGAATTTCTATGTATAAACATTTCTGGAATCACCCTGATCCTACCCTGATCAGTGATTGGACCCTACTCTAGGGTGGCTTTCTGGACCCACCCTGATCCTACCCTGATCAGTGATTGGACCCTACTCTAGGGTGGGACCTGGCTTTCTGCCCCTACCCTAGGGTGGTACTTGTCTCTAATGTATAAAAGAGAAGTCTGTGAAAGGCTGAGGAGCTTTTTGGGTTGGAACTGACGCTGGGTCATTGGACCTCAGTTATTTCCACCGAATAAAGCTGATATTTCCACAAGTCTGACTCTCCGTGATCTGTTCACTCGCCGATTCACCTCAGAACCACTGGTTACTGGGTGGTAGACGCGTTTTCCGAGTTGGAGGAAAGAGAACTCGTCCTCCCTACCTCCGTTAGAGAACCTCTCCTGGGGTCGGATTACAGCACCTGACCACCACCAAATTTGACAAGTCCTCCATCAATATTTCTATGCATTGTTTTTGGTAATCTAAATTTTGTAATCCAAGACTACTTCTTCACTTATTCTTACTCCTATATCGGTTTTTAAATTATCCTTATACTCTAACATAACAAATATTTAGTAGGTACAGATCCATGTAGGGTGAGAGGATTTGCAATTTGAGGAATGGGGATTCTTCATATCTGCTTTCATAGAGCTCCCATGAATGTTTCTGGTTTCAGAAGATCAAAGACCATGCTCTAGCCCTTCAATTTATAAAGGAAAAGTCAGGCAAATACTCAGGGTGGAGTTCTTTTTTGCCTTAATGTGAACCTCTAACAAATTCCATAAACTCCTCAAATTGTGAAGGATGCAAATAAAATCAAGTTTTATTTATTCCCAGAGAATCCTGCCACAAAATCCTGAGGTTCACTTGAAGCCAGAGAAAGTTAGTAATTTTCTCCATGTTTATTTCTTTCCTATTTTCTTAAGCACTTGCTATATTGTGCACCTCCTAGGAACAGAATGTTCTCCATTGCCGAAAACCAACCTAGCTAGGCAAACACTCATGTCATTAATTACATGGTCTAGAAAAAATTCTTTGAAGTATTCATTTTACAATGTTGCTTGGAAGCAAAATTTAGATTATTGGTAAAAAGGTAAACATCATGTGAAATTAAATGGATAAGAGAAGAAATAAACTTTGCCATGTATAAAATTGTTATCTTGAAAGGAATGTTTAATAGGAATTCCTCATCAAACTGCTAAAAACCAGTAGAAGATTGTTCAATCAAACAAGTACCCAAGCTCCTTGCAATGCTAATATTTCATAATTAGGACTATTACTCTGGTGGTAAGGCCTTCCAGTTTTTCTTTTTATCTACCAAGTTTTTCAGTTCTGTCATTTCTGTTTGAGGTTTTCTTATTTCTAGCCTCATACACTTACGAGCTTTATTGGCAGTTTGTTCCAAGATTTCTTTGAGTTACTTAAAATTCTTTATATTTTTTCTCTAAAGTCCTTATGAGAGAGCTTAAATTGATAGGAAATATTACATGGGTCTTCAGAACTACCATCTTCATTCTTAAGCATTTTAGGTTCTTGCAATGCTTTTCATGAAAAACATGGTGACCAAACTGTTGTGATTTTTTTTTAATGTGTTGTAGTGAAATTCATTGACTAGAATAAAGATACCACTCCGGAGCAACACAGGTCAGAGTGCATTGACCTGGAGTGAATATGGCAATTTTTGAGTATAGAGACGCTTTATAAGGTTTCTCTGTTTCAGTTTCTTCGGTCTCTGTGGCTGGGTAGAACCCAAATGTGATCGGAAGACACCCCCTCCTTGTCCTAGGTTTTCTTTTCTTTCAAGGTTCATGGACATAGAGGTGAAAATGGCTCTTATAGATCACAAAGAGGACCTTATTGAAGAGACCTGTTACTAATAATTGACTGTTTTGGACAACATCTAGAGTAAGCGATTCATTTTCATTCAATTCTGAGACTGATAATTTTTATTTATCTTTTCCCCATTTTGTTTTTACACAAGCTCATCATTTTATTGACCTTTAACAAACATATTTTGGTTTCAATTTTTTTGTGCTTGGTTTTTGGACCACACTCAGATGTTTTATTTTTTTCTTTTAATTTGATTCCAAATTTACTGTTCCTGATAAACTACGGTTTATAGACTACTTTGAAAAATTCTTAAAGGTATCATTTTCGCTTTCATCGTTCCGTTGTAAAAAATCAGGATTTAAAGTTATGGATATTTATCTGAAATACTTTAATCATGATGTTTAAAAGTAATAAGAAAAATATATTGCTATATAGTGAAGCACTCAGAAATGTCACATTATTCCTTTGTTCTTATAGTAAAATAAATTACATTGTGCCAAGAAGAACAAACTTTTTTTTTATATTTGGCCAGAGCAAACCATGCTCAGGGGTTACTCCTGGCTCTCTGCTCAGATATCACTCCTTGCAGGCACGGGGGACCAAATAGGATGCTGGGATTTGAACCACCATAGTTCCTAGGTCAGCACTTGCAAGACAAATGCACTACCGCTGTGCTATCTCTCCGGCCCCAAGAATAAACTTTTAAATTAAAAAATATAATTTAAAAAATGAAGGAAGGGTAGAGAGATAACACAGCAGGTAGACTGTTTGCTTTGTCTATGGATGAAGCAGATTTTTACAAGATATCTAAAATGTAAAGAATCAAACATTGTCAAAGAGCAATTACTACTTCCAAATTTCTCAATTTATTGAAAAATAATTGCAAACGATATAATGAAACGGATTTTTAGCAGTATAGTGGGTAGTGATGGTACATAAAATAGCCTAATAAATCAAAAAGATATAAAGGCTTCCATTTGTTCCCTTAAGTGTGACAACAATAATTTCCTTTTATGCTCTTTTTAAGTAATTTAACCATTGCCAATTTAGCAATTATGATAAACTGTTACATTTGTTTTCCACTTTTTTTTTTTGGTTTTTGGGTCACACCCTGCAGCGCCCCTGGCTCTATGTTCAGAAATCGCTCCTGGCAGGCTCAGGGGACCATATGGGATGCCGGAATTCGAACCACTCTCCTTCTGCATACAAAACAAATTCCCTACCTCCATACCATCTCTCTGGCCCTTTTCCACATTTTTTTTGGAGGCAGAATATACCCAGTGGTGCACAGGGGTCACTTCTGGCTCTGTACAGCTCAGAGGATTTTATGGGCTGCCAGGGATTAAACCCACATCCTGGGTCAACCACAAGTAAATGCGCTGCAACTGTGCTACCACTCAGACCTTTGTTTTTCCACATTTTAAATTTAAATTCTACTTATTTTTTTTTTTTACAAAAAGCCCTTTTGATTGTTTTGATTGCATGTTGCTTGTATCTGGTGATGCTTTGGCCTATTCCTGCCTCTTTGTTCAGAATTTATCTTCTCTTCTCTCCTGCCTCATTGTTTAGGGTTTACTCCCTCTTCTCATCTGTCTGGAAACCTTCAAGAAACCATATTTTGTGCTAAGGATCAAACTATGTGAGGCAAATATTCTATCTGCTGTACAATCTTTCTGGTCCTGAAAAAAATTTTTTTTTTGTTTTTTTTTGGGGCCACACCCAGTGATGCTCAGGGGTTACTCCTGGCTACGCGCTCAGAAGTCGCTCCTGGCAGGCACGGGGGACCATATGGGAACCGGGGGATCAAACCGTGGTCCATCCTAGGCAAGGCAGCAGGCACCTTACCTCCTGTGCCACCTCCCGGCTCCCAAAAAAATTTTTAAATAGACTTTTAATGTGATTACGTAACTTTGCAGATACAAATTTGAGCTGTGGTTATTACAGAAACCTAAATCCTAGGAACTTAGTGGAAAAGCAATTAATCTACCAAAAGCTTGACTTACCTCTATGCAAAATAACTCACAAGTTTGTTTTCAAGACTTATTTTTCTCTCACAGGAAACAAATAAAAATCTAATAAGAAAATATGGAACTGAGGAGATAGCACAGTCGTAAGGCGTTTGCCTTGCATTCAGCCAAACCAGGACAGGTGTTCTAATCCAGGCATCCCATATAACTCTCCTTGCCTTGCCAGGAGCGATTTCTGGGTGCAGAGCCAGAAGTAATCCCTGAGCACCACCGAGTGTGACCCCAAAACAAAACAAAATATAAAGAAAAAACATGAAATTTCCAAAGAAATTAAACTGATTTTATTTCTAAAAGAATAACTAGCACAATGAAAGGACAAAATTGACAACCTAAGTTTAACTTCTTAGCACAAGACACAAGCAAATCAGTTTTAGAAATCTGTTCAAACCTAGTTCTGAAATACTTTACCCTGATTTTACAATTTCAGAGGCTGAGAAATAAAAGAATATATTTTTTCAAGGCAAACAATAGAAACACAGAAGAATGAATAATATTTTAAACATCTCACCAAGTTTGTAGGTTAATTTAAAGCCTACATATTTAAATCAATAATAGCAAAGACAATAATTTTCTTTAAAACTGAAAAAAAAACTGTTAGGAAAATTTAGAAATGTGGGGTGTACTTATTCATTTATTTATTCATTTACTTTCTCAGCAGGCACTATCAGAACATAAAACCGTGTTTTTTATTTCGGAAATTCTCTTATATTCTGTCTAGTTTTCTAAATAAAAATCAAACTTATAAGGCATTAATCCAAGCAATTTATGAAAGCCCAGCACATATTTTTGGTTTTTGAAAATGTTATAAAATGCAAGTGACTCTATTCTCTTGCCCTCATCTTCTCCTCAGGTTGATCAGGAGAGTTACATGTACTGCTGACCAGCACTTTATCTATGAAGACAAGTTCATGGGCGTGGGGAGGCAGGAGGAATTGTTGAAGATGGTGTCCCCACCCTTGTGATTAACTTAAACAAGAAGGAATGTGGAAACAGCAGATCCTGGAAAACTCTTACTTGAGATAGAAACCCTGGTCTTGTTTTTCTCAGCAGATTACACAAGATCAGGGCCAAATTGTCTTATAATTGGGTGAAGGAAAAAAAGACAAAAGTTACGGTAAAATGAAAAAAAATATTTCTCCAGTAACTTAAAAAATGTACTTTGTTAGAGTGTTACAGATAAATTTTACTTAGGAACTTTTCTTGATTATAGTTTTATTTGCTTTTATAATACTTTTCTAGAAATAAAATTTTAGTTTATAATCATTTGATAATTAAATCTGATAGCATAAGTGGTCATTTTAATGGGCATTTGATGTTCCAAATATCTGGAAAGACAGTAAGTCAAACATATTTTATCAATGATTGTATTAAATTAAGGTTATGAATATCAATAACCAGAGAATATATTTTCTACTTGAATATATTTAGAGTGGCATAGAAACTAAAAATAAACTTCACTATTATAGTTTCATATTATAAAAGCTGTTCATTTCTATGCTTTGAACTTTGCATTAATATGTATATAAATGATATTAGTATAATACATAATAGATAGAAAACTATTCCTATACTACTACATAAAGATATAGCTCTTATTTCAAAAACAGTGAATTCAAATGTCAAAATTTAATGTATGAAATCTTAATATAAAAGCATAGTGTTCTATATTTATTACAAAATATCTCTGTATCCATACAATCAAAGCCTGAGATTGTTTTGTACACGTGGCAGCTGAGTAACTAAGGCTTTGCAGATGTCAAATAACTTAATTAAGATGAATGCAATGAGATAACAGAATGAGTCTGAAACCATTGTGCATTCCTTTGAGGCCATTATTTTTGACATGATTCCTTATTATTCAGTTCAATCTTCAGAGCTATCAGAGTAGTACTGAACCTGTTTATTTGCTTCTAGTAATGATCCAGTGTGATTACTGACTCACACATACCTCTATCCAGTTCCTATGAACAGAATTTGAGTGATTTATTTCTTACATTATAATGCTGAATTTGTGCACTTAATCTTAAGTTAGTCATAATATGTCTAGATCATTTTAACCTCATGTCAGCTTTTCATAATTCAGCCTAGTCTCCATAATGTGGGTTATGCACCGTAAATTCAGGCAGCTATAAATGTTAGTTTGTTGAATTCATGTTGAACTTTTATCCACGGTTCCCATAGATTAGAATTGTGGACTATATTAAAAAAGAACATTTGGATCTGGGCACTTAAGTGGTTGATGGACTACAGTAGTTGATCAAATTCAAGGGAAAGTAGATGATGTGTTAAACTACAAAATTGGTTGAGGGAAAGGCTAAAGGGAGGGAGAATGGAACAAAGGAATCATTCAGAACTACTTGGAAATGGCTGTGAAACTACAGGTCAAAACTATCAAAAAGGAGAGTGAGCATAAAATTTTTGCACTAGTACTCACAGATACATTCAGTCCATGCATAACATGTATCAAGATAGATGGCATATGAAATTTATCTAAAGGGAGTTGTGTATGGAATAAAAAGTTTAGTGAGAATAGAGAGGTTGATCAATGCTACCCAGGCAGTAATATCTTGACCCAAAGTTGGAAAATATGTTTCAGTTCAAAAAACATGTTACTTTTTCTGTATCATCAGAGGCTTCAAGCAGAAAGAGCATTTTACAGTGTCACTTATGTCCAGTAAGTTGTTAGACAACCTGAAATTGGAGCCATATTGTAATTTTTTAGAAATACCTTTAGTTAGACATGAATAAGTACCATAGACTACAAATTGAAGATAGAGCAGCTGGTGCTGTCATTTTTAATACATTTGAATGTAAGAAAAATTAAAAACACTGAAGATATAGCGCAGTAGGTAAGGAACATGCCTTTTAGGCAACCTATATGGTCTCCTAAATGCCTTTAAGAACAAACACTGGTTTCAGAGTCAGAGCAAAACTGAATATGGTCACAAAACAGAAAAACAAAACTAAGATAAGCAAACAAGAGTGGAGGAAGAAAGGTGTAGAAACTTATCATTGAGAGACTTAACTTGTTTTTTTATGTTCAAAGACATCAAATCTTTAGGGATGGAGAGATAGCATGGAGATAAGGTATGTGCCTTGCATTCAGAAGGACTGTGGTTCAAATCTCCGCATCCCATATAGTCCCCTGACCCAACCAGGAGCAATTTCTGAGCACAGAGCCAGGAGTAACTTCTGAGAGCTGCTGGGTGTGATCCAAAAAAGAAGAACCAAAAAATTACATCAGATCTTTATTAGGATTCCTCAACATCCGAATACTTGAATTCATGGCCCTCATAACTCCTCACTCTTAGAACTGATTCTACTTCATACTGTGCCAGAGATCAAATAGATATTCACCTCACCTCTGTCACTTGAATTCAGATGTCATATATTTGAGTAGAATATAGTCCTGCTTGGCACTGATACCCAATTCTATATCATGAGCCCAAGATTCATCAGATTCTTTGGCACAGCATTGAAATGTCTGCTTGGATGGACTATGTATTACTGGTCAAGGCCTTGGGCCCTTGAAAATTGGGATTCACCTCCCCAAGTACTTTCACGAATATTTTTTTACTATATATAAGAAGCAGTTATTTCTAAAGAAGATAAAAATAAAGTCCTTGGGACCAGAGAGATAGCTCAATAGATTTAGTACATGCTTTGTAAATAGAAGGCTTCGATTTAATTATTGGTACTAATGTTCCCTAAACTTAGGAGTGCCCTGAGTATCATTTAGTGTTTTATTCAAAGCTAATAAAAAATACTACAAACCATAAATACATTGGCAAATATTACCTGAGGGACACAATGTCATCTTCTTCCCTCATTTTAAAGATCAGTTTTTATAGCTGATAGAACTTACCATTGAGGGTGCTGAGGCAGAATGAGGGGAAGAAAGGATATAGAAATGATCCAAAAGAGATATCGATACTCAAATGATGGTTTTGGCCCAATAGCATCATATAAAATGGTACTGTCAACAGTATAACCCATGAGGCCTCAACACAATCTTTTATAAGAAACTAGAACAGAATGAAAGCAATTCCAAAACTAAAAAGTTTAAGAAGGATAGTTCTACATGGAGAAATCATGGAATAAATATTTAACTTAGAAAGTTATGAAAACAGGGGCTGAAGCAGTAACGCATTGGTAGAGCATTTGCCTTGCATGCAGCTGACCCAGGACATACCTGGGTTTGAACCCTGGTGTCACATATGGTTCCCCAAGCCAGGAGTGATATCTGAGAGCATAGTTAGGAGTTATCCCTGAGCATCACTGGGAGTGGCCAAAAAAATAAAGTAACGAAAACAAGGGGAAAATATCATGGGAGAAAGTATAGATTTCATATGAACTTCATAAAAACATGTAGATATTTTACTCTTTTTATTGTCTTAGAAGTAAAAGTAGAAGAGATATTAAAAGTGACAGAGTAGTTTGATATTACTGGTTCCTTCTTGATTTGATAAAGGACATGATGAAAATTTGTAAAAAGTGTCTTGCCAAGGAGAGAAGTAAGGGAATAGCTGAGGTTAAACAATTATATGAAATGTCAGTCAGAAAACGATGATCTATTTTTTCCAAAATATTCTAACTTCACTGTAACAGTAAATAAAAAACAAATGGCCAAACTGATTATTCATTGAGATTTTAACAAGGGAGCTATCACTCTGGATTGAGATAGATAAATTTTAGTCCCAGTCTAAGAGATGAGTAAAATAGTTGTTTATACCACTGTGTGATAAACAGTGATTGAAGGAAAATTGTGGAAAAAAAAGACTACTCATAGATTAGAGAGTTTAATAAATTCTCAAACTGTGTTCCATATAACTAATAAAGACAAAGTATAATAAACAATACAGTCATTCACAAAGTTGGGAGTATGTATATTCATGCAAAAATATTCAGATAATGATTAATTACAAATGCTACATTTGTTATGTATGTCTTGAATGTGTTGACACACCTATATCCTCTAGCTAACCATGACCGCTATGTCTGCAAGTTTATATGTGTCTATAATTTAATACTTAAAAACATTAACTTTTGGGGCCAGAACAATAATGCAGCAGTAGAGCATTTTCCCTGGCACATAGCTGACCTGTTAGAGATCGCAGTGCGATCCCCCAGCTTCCCAAATGATCCCCTAAGCCAGGAGGGATTTCTGAGCACATATCACAGAGTAAACCCTGAGTATCACTGGGTGTGCTCCCCCCAAAAATAAATAAATAAAAAATAAACAATTATATAAAATTAAAATACATGTTGACTTTTGTTTATTTGCATGCACCAAGAGAGGCTTAAGTGTGACCCAGTCTTGCTCAGGTATTAATTCTGACTTTGTGCTGAAGGAGTGAATATTGGTTCCATGTTCCTGTGCTCCCTGGAATCAAACCTAGGCCTCCAATATGCAAAGTTTCTGTTCTAGACCTTTGAGCTAATCTTCACAACTGTGGCTTTTACTTTACAAAAAAAAAAAAAAAAAAAAAAAAAACAGATATATTGTTTTCTCAATTGAAAGCCAAAGGAAATTAAATGTACATATATAATTTATATGTTAACCCAGTAGAATTAATTAGATATAATAGTCATTAATTAACCTTTGTTTCTTTACTGTCTCTTTAAACTTGTATTCAGAGTACTGTTAACTGCGTGGATTGGTGGAAGAAAGCATTGTGAGGATACCATGACATCTTACTGACTTTTAGATGGTATAAAATTTCTGATTCCTTTTCAGTTGCAAACACATCATTATTTCACACACAAATTAATATAACTTCATAATAATATAACTACATATACTAATTTGCAATTTCCATTTATTTAAAAAAATGTTTCCTTCCTTTTCTTTACCAGTTAGGTCCAAATTCAGGAAGACTTCTGATTCTCGGAGAAAAGGTTCAGTCCTCACTCTCTTTGGAACTAAATTCTAACCCCACTACTAAATGTATTTATTTTTGTTTGAAGTTTACACCTGGCTATGCTCAGACTTTACTCCTGGTGACACTCAGGGATACTTTGTCCTGAGAATAGAACCAGGGTCTGTTGTATGCAAGACAAGCACCTTACCCTCTGTCCTAGATCTCCTATGATGTTTCTAATTCTCTAGTGTTGATAAATCCGAAGATAGAAAGAAAAGGGAAATTAAACTAGTTATGTCTTCTATTGCACATATCCAAATGTCCTTATCTTCTGTATTATATATACTTAAAGTTATAATTTCTCTTGTAAAAACAATTGATAGTTCCTTTAAGGCAATTTTGAAGTTCCTTGAAGGCAATTTGGTGGTACTCTTGGACTGTAGAGTCTATGATATGAGTAGTGATAGCTTTTTATTTTCTGATTACTACTGATTCCCTTAAGCTGTTTTAATTCAGGAACCTCTGCCTGTTACAGTTTTCTACCTATCAGAGACCATCTTCTTGGTTAAAATTCATTTTAAATGACCTCCAGGCTAACGTCTTTTCTGTATGTGTCACACCCAGTGCCTGGGATTCATGCGTGTTGTTTTCTCTGTTTCCAGTTAGACGTGTTCGTTACTTTCCATCTGCAGTTCCTGTGTTTCTGCCAAGAATGCTTTGTCTTCCTCAGGCATGAACCAACTCTGTAACTCCCACTGGAGAGAATACATGACAGGCTTGTTAAGTTCTCTTTCTCTAAGCTGAGATGATTTCTTCATTATCCCACCTCCGCCCATTTTCTCTCCATGAAGGAGCAGTGAGACTCGTACAACAGCCAATCCTATCTCTCTAGTTATCTAGACCACAATCTAGACCATAAGCATACTTCCACTCATGTTTTTTTTGGATTTATTCCTAATTATTTTATGATGTAACATGGACTTGCAGCTGTAAGCAAATGCTGCTAAATTTTAGGGACATGATGTTACCATGCCATGCCCTCCATCAAAGTTCTAAAATCCCTCCACCACAGTTAATTTTACAGTCTTTGCAATTTTGACAGAGTCTAAGAGTATCTTTTCACTTGGAAATGTTTGCTTCTAGGATCTGTGGTGCATACTCTATTTTTTCTTTCTCCTTTTGACTTTTATTCTTTTTACTAATACAAATCTCTTCAGTTTCATTCATGCTAAATCAAAAGGAAAAACTATTTTCTAATAATTCATTCCATTCTGAATGTGATGAAACACCATGATATCTATAAAAATCTAAACAATAATTAAATATTTTTAAACTCTTCTTAGAATTTGAGTTCTATATATAAAATAGTACTGCAATGAATATAGTTCTTCAAATGTCTTTTTGGATTAGTGTTTTTTTGATTATAAACCTAGTAGTATAATTGCTGGATCATATCATCTCCACTCTTAACCCTTCAATATATATATATATATGTTTTGGGTTTTTGGTTTTTGGATCACACCCAGCAGTACTCAGGGATTACTCCTTGTTCTATGCTCAGAAATCGTCCCCGGCAGGCACAGGGAACCATTTGGGATGCCAGATTCGAACCACTGTCCTTCTGCATGAAAGGCAAGCGCCTTACCTCCATGCTATCTCTCTGGCCCCAACCCTTTAATATTTTAATACAAATAAGATATTATTAAATAAGACTCAATGATAGATCCATTAACCCAAAACTCCGACTTTGGATTCATTGGCCCAACACTTATAGACTTCAAAGGTGCTATATATTTATCTGAGTTACATGATCTTGCAAAGAACTACATTAAGAGATAGCAATAGGGATGTGAGGGCGATCTGACTGCGACATCTGTCACCCCATTGATCGCCAGGGTTGATTCGGCTGATCTGGCTGGCTAGGCGAGTGTCCCCTTCCTCCCTCACCGCTCCATGTGCGTCCCTCCCGAAGCTGCGCGCTCAGTCGAAGAGGACGGCCTTCCCTGAATAGAGACGGACCATTCTTCGGTCGAGGGTATACGAGTAGCTGCGCTCCCCTGCTAGAACCTCCAAAAAAGCTCTCAAGGTCCATTGTAGGAGAACGTAGGGTAGTCAAGCTTCCAAGACTCCAGACACATCCAAATGAGGCGCTGCACGTGGCAGTCTGCCCTCCTTTAAAAAAAAAAAAAAAGAAATAGCAATAGGGTATTTGATTCCATTAAGTATGAATTTCACATAATTATTTATTATATGTAAATATTTATAACATGTGTATATATGCATAAATATATTATTCTTTGAGAATTGTATCTTCCCTAGGATATTTGTGAAAGAATTTATGACAGGTATGAATTTAAACTTTCTCAATTCCAATGCTGTGCTTATTCTACACCTAAACAATGGTTTAATTAGCGCTGTAAAGGAAGTACTGTAAGCATATCACTAAGTTAATATTATTTCAATCACAGGTTTATTATAAAATTTTACATAATTTTTAAAATATTTCTCCTTTTTGAATCAGCATAAATGCGTTTTGACAGAGATGCTAAATGAAAAGAATACCTTGCTCCTCTCATCAAAAGCAAGATGTTATTTACAATTTGTCTTCACCTTTGCTGTGTTTCTTATCATGGAGAAATTTGTATTAAAATGTATAAAAATGTAAAATTCACCATAGAAATCAAGAAGGTTTCCAGATATGTATGCAGAGCTATAGGTGTCTAATGAATATGAAATTATTTTATAAATGGAATGCATTTTTAATTGTTGCAGCTGTGATTCTTAAAACTAGATTAGAGGGGCCAAAGCGAAAGAACAGTGAGACATAGGATTTTTTCCTTTCACACAGCCAACCTGATACAGACCCGGTTTCAATCCCCATTATCTTATAGGGTTCCCCAAGCCTGTTAGGACCAATTTCTGAGCACAGAGCCAGGAGTAATCCCAGAGTCCCACTGAGTGTGGCCCCAAAATCAAAACCAAAACTGAACCAAACTAAATAAAACAAGACAAAGCAGAAAACTAGTATTTGATAACAACATCAAAAGATAAATTAAAAAACAAAACAAAGACCAAAAAGATCCTACTAGGGTAAAATAAGGTAAATATCTTTATCTGAGTATAAAATACTTCAGTGAAAGTTCATTGTCTGGTTTCAGTAACACTGAAATTTCATACTGAATTAAATTTGAAGTGAAAAAAAGGGTCAAAGTAAACCTATCTCACATACTGGGAGATAAAGATAAAGAAGTAGCACAGTGTTTAAGGTATTGGCCTTGCATGTAGCTAACCAGGGTCCACTCCCTAGCATCCTATATGGTCTCCTGAGTATTAGAGCAGTAATTCCTGAGAGCAGAGCCATGAGTAATAACTAAGCATCATTTGAGTGTGGCCCCAAAACAAACAAAAATCAAATACAGAACTGTATTTGAAGCTCATGCTGTTTGACATACTCAGTAACCATTAGTTTTCTGACTTATTTGACTGAAATTAAATGCAAATTTAATTGGATATAATTGGATTTACTAAGTATGAAGCCTGATTTAGCAATAATGTATGCAACTATGAAAAAAACTCTAAATGCAGTCTAACTAAACTTTGATGTAAAATTGACATACAACTACCTATTCTTATTTTATTATTTTCTTTCTGTTATATCTTCAAATTTGTAGGCTGATACATAACACATCAAGACTGATGACACAAAATAAGCATGATTTCCAGTTATTATCTCAAGAGGAGTGTCTTTGTAAAACAGGATATGGAACTATTTGCTTAAAGGTGAGAGGCAGATCTTAAAACAATAAAACTAGCAGAGGAAATGCTAAAAGCCCTGACACAGCTCTTGGGAAAGGGGTAGTAAGGCCTTCCTGTGACAGCGGAAGAGCTACGTGAAATCGCTGACTTACTCATGTGTGAGAAAATGTGCCTCCCAAGTTTCTCTTGCATATTCTCATGCTGTATTAATAATATTGTCCTAGCTTTGTGTTCCTCATGAGTAGATATTAGGTTCTGATACCACAAACTCAAAACAGACTTCTAAGCCTTATGCAAATACGGAGAAAGTTCAATATGGAAGGGAAGAATCAAACTTTTTGAAAACACAAAAGCAAGAAAAGGGAACTGGGTTAAGCTGAAGAAGTCTTAATCTGATCCAGGATGTGGTTACAACTAGAAGACAATTATTTTTATTGATTTTATTGCTTCATTCAACTTTCACATGTTCTAAGAAAACAGATTATCAGCCAAATTTGAGAAGTTTCTCTCATACCCAAACTATGTTTATCAAAGACTAAAACCTAAGATTATTCAAAGTTCATAGGGACACAAAGTTTATCCACCCATGAAATTGAAAGGATAATGAGGGGACAAAATTTTCTCCATGACGATCAAATATGCTTATGCTAGTATAGCTCTTAAGTTATTTATAGCATAGCCTCAAGTTTTAGGGTACTATTCTTAGAAACTTACCCCATTCTTGCAGACCCCTTTAAGTCTACTAGCATGCCAAGTGATTTGACTTTCTGAACTGGTTTCAGTCATTACCTATCCATTTTCTAGAGCACTCTATGTAAGGGACTC
Organism: Crocidura indochinensis; assembly: GCA_004027635.1. Lineage (NCBI taxonomy): Eukaryota > Metazoa > Chordata > Mammalia > Eulipotyphla > Soricidae > Crocidura > Crocidura indochinensis. Next base: position 23,950 of record PVKC010010307.1, read on the forward strand.
ATTTGATACATAACACAGATGTCTGCATGCAAATAAAAATTAAGTCACACCTTCATTTGTACTCAAAATTCAGCAATTTCCGTTTTCTTTCTATTCCATAAGTAGACATGCCCTACATTTTCCTTTATGGTCTTCTATTCAAACATTTTACTGAATATACCCAGAGTTACTCGTTCTTGTGAGTGATTCCATTTTTCCTTGAGTCATACCTATTCTTCCTTGATTAAAGTACAGGGAAGAATGAGTTTCTCAGGCAGATCATACACTTGGTCAGACAATGATAAATATCAGGCTTCTGTCTGCAACAAATTTGTCATGAGTTTTCCATTTAGGGGGTTTAAAAAGAAGGAAACCAGATATTTTCAGAGATTTCCTCCTCCCAATCTGATATTGTCTGTTAACTACCTTGGCAAATTGCAGCAAATCTCTGAGTTGTATCAAGCATCCAGTTGCTAAGAAGAGGTCAAGTTTATGCCTGTGGAAACTTATTACTTTTTTGTGTTTTCTTAGGGAAAATAATTTATAGTTTAGAATTGATAATTTCTTTAAAAATCAACATGCAAGAAAGACAATTAGAATATCTGCATTTTGGGGGCTGGAGTGATAGCAAAGGGATAGTGTGTTTGCCTTGCACGGTGCCATCCTGGATGGACCCACATTACATCTCCGACAACTCATATGATCCCCGAACCTGCCAGGAGCAATTTCTGAGAGTAGTGTCAGGAGTAACACCTGAGTGCCACCAAGTGTGACCCAACAACTTCCAAGAGAACAGCTGCATTTTTACTACCCATAATAGAGCCTGCCCTTTTTTTCATCTGCTTTTGAGTATTGATCAATAAAACAGCACAGACTTTATTTCAAATTTTACTAAAAGCTAGGATCCATTAAAGACAAGATCTCTACTGTTCATTATCTCCAAAATGGTAATTTATTTAAGATGGTAATTTATTTGTTAATTTTATTTTGTTTTTAGGTTTTTATATTTTGGTCACACTTGTTTTTTTTATTGGTGTTGTTCTTGTTTATTTTGGGGCCACACCCAGAGGCACTCAGGGGGTTACTCCTGGCTCTATGTTCAGAAAGTTCTCCTGGTAGGCTCAAGGATACCAGGGATAAAACTTGGGTCAGTGGCATGCAAGGTAAATGCCATCATTCTGGCCCCACACTTGGTTTTAATAAAGATTAACTCCTTTTTCTGTGCTTTGTAATTACATATGGCTGTGCTCAGGAGATCATATGTGGTACAAAGGTTAAAATCTGTTTGACTACAGGTAAGGCAAGCGCCTTACAACTGTATTAATTCTTTGGTGCATCATTACTAACTTTATTATTTGTAATGCTAGGCTTTAGGGTAATATCCAGTGATGCTCAGGGATTACTCCTTGCTTTGTTTTCTGAAATGGCCTTGGAAGGCTGAGGAGATAATATGTGATTCCAAGGTCAGTGACATGCAAGGCACAAGCCCTACTCTGTGCTATCTCTCCAGCCCTCAATACTAACATTTTTAAGGAATTCATTAAATTTAAATGCTAATTCTGAAACATGGAATCATATTAAATTAGTTTAAATTATTTTGAATCCCTGTGAAATGTGAAATTAAAGTTATTCACATTTGAGTTTCAGTCCTATAATGTTCAAACAAGCACCACTGTCTTCACCAGTTCATACATTCCTCCACCTCTGTCCCCATTTCCCTTTTATCCCCGAGTCTACTTCCAGCAGACACTTTTTCTTTTTTACTTATAATATCTAAAAATGTACTATTTATATCTCCTTACCTCCTTTTATAGCCCTCATCCAGAGTGATCTCTTCCCCTTTGCTTATTTTAATGGTCCCTTCCCTGACCTAACCCCCTCATAGTCCAATAACTAGCTGCCTACTAAGGATTAGTTCCCCTGACTTTTATTTCTATTATCTTTGGATATTATTATCATATTGTGTTTCTTTATATCATACAAATGATGCAATAATTCAATGTCTGTACTTTCTTTCTGGCTCATTTCACTCAGTATAATACTCACCAAATCAATCCATGTTTCTGCAAGTTGCATAAGTTCATCTTTTCTTTTTTTTTGGTCACACCCGGCAATGCCTCCTGGCTCCATGCTCAGCAATCGCTCCTGGCAGGCACGGGGGACCATATGGGGCACCCGGATTCCAACCGATG
>PVKC010010308.1:0-25894 GCA_004027635.1 Crocidura indochinensis
CAGGAGTAACTTCTGAGTGATACCAGGTGTGGTCCAAAAACAAAAACAAGTGAGTTTTCAAGGAAAGGTTCACAATTGAAAAATCTGTATAGACCATTGTGAACTTGAGAGAGTTCCAATATTTAAATACTTCATGGGTGGGACCGGGATGACTAACAAGTGATTTTTAATTCTATGGCAATTTAAAACTCTCTTTTTTTGGAGGGGAGGGGTACCACACCCACACACTCCCGGCTGGCTCTGTGCTATATGGAGGTAAATGGAATGCTGAGGATCTAATCTGGGTCAACTGCATGCAAGGCAAACACCCTACACACTGTGCTATCAGTCTGGCCCAGAGAATTTAATTCTATGGGAATAAAACATTTGGAAAATCTGCATAGCCCAATGAGCCAAAACTTGTCAGATGACCAAAACAAGTATTACTGAATTGTATGACAGCAAAAGATTGACTTGGCAGTCAGATGAGACTCTGAGAACATGTACTTTGCATGTTTTGCTCTCTGAGCCCAAGCCTTGGCACAGAAAAATATTATTCAAAGAGTAATAAAGCAACTTCTGAATATGAATTTAATTTTTTGGTTAATTTTGGGGCCACCCACTCCTAGTGGTGCTTAGGAACTACTCCTAGTTTAGTGCTCAGAGTTTTTTCCTAGTGGTACTCAGGGTACCAGTTACTGGGAACCCCACATGCAAAACATGCTTGGTGCATCAAGCCATCTCTCCTGCCTCACTGATCAATCATGATATAACCGAACAGAAGGCTCATTGCTATGTCTTCAGATTTCACACAACAGCTAACCTTTGAGGAAAGTCCTCTTGGTTTTCTCAAAAGGAAATTCAAATAACCTTTTCCAACTATTTGTAGGTGATTAAATTTTTTCCATATTTTTCAACTAAAATAACATTGCAACAGACTGAATGCAGATGAAGACATGAACATTTAGCTAACCTCAATTAAATCAGGTATTAAAGAATTATGCAAAGAGAAAAAAATTCTCTTCTAAATATTTTGTTATTATAAAATACATTTAAAATATATTAGATCAACATATAATAATTTAAAATGGCTATTTTTAAAACTTTTTTTTATTAAAACACCTTGATTACAAAAATGATTGTGTTTGGGTTTCAGTCATGTAAGGAATACCCCCCATCACCAGTGCAACCTTTCCAACACCAGTGTCCCAAATCTCTCTCCTCCCCTCCCCACTCCTCCTGTACTCTAGACAGGCTTTCTATTTCCCTCATACAGTCTCATTGTTAGGATAGTTCACAATGTAGTTATTTCTCTAATTCATCACTTTGTGGTGAGCTTCATGAGGTGAGCTGTAACTTCTAGTCCTTTTCCCTTTTGTCTCTGAAAATTATTATTGCAAGAATGTCTTTCATTTTTCTTAAAACCCATAGATGAGTGAGACAATTCTGAATCTTTCTCTCTCTGACTTATTTCACTCAGCATAATAGATTCCATGTACATCCATGTATAGGAAAATTTCATGACTTCATCTCTTCTGACAACTGCACAATATTCCATTGTGTATATGTACCACAGTTTCTTTAGCCATTCATCTGTTGAAGGGCATCTTGGTTGTTTCCAGAGTCTGGCTATGATAAAAATTGCTGCAATAAATATAGGTGAATATATATATATTTAAAACTTTTAATTTTGTCTCCCCCACTGTACTATAGGGGATCAGACACTGGGTTCTGCACATGCCTCCACTCTGACTTCCCCAGTCTTTGTTTTCTAAGAGTTGTCTTATATATGGTATATACACACCATATCACCAAAAAAAGTCTATGAAGTCACTAATAATTGTATAGAAAGAAAAAGATTTGGGAACCACTGGTTTATAATAACCTTTTATCTGACCAAGTTTGTCTTCAACAAGACACTAATCTTAGGGCCTTTGCACTTGATCCTTTTTTCTTCCTCTGTATTGGTGACTCTGTGTGTGTGTGTGTGTGTGTGTGTGTGTGTGTGTGTGTGTGTGTGTGGTGTATATATGTGTGCACATGTTTGTGGTGGGGGGAATTGGTGGAACCTTATCCATTCCTTTCCTCTTCTCTGACATGAGCAATGGTTGTTTCTTCTAACCAAAATGTGTGTTTTAATATCACTTCTTCAGAGGGACCTTACTTCTCTCCCCTCTTTACCTCACAGGTCAGGAAAGGGCTATCCCCTCCTCTCCGTCCCTCATAATTCCAAAGGAATTCTAGAGCTCAACTAAGAAAGTTGGTTTTCTTTTCACCTGCCCCATTCCATATAGCTCCAGAGAATAGTTTCCTGGAAGTTGAGTGTGTGGCTGAGACCTTTGTGACTGAAAGGTGATGACCTGTATTCTAGGATGACCTGCAGTGAGTGTTTTGGGCTCTGCATAGGGACAAACAAGTGGCTAATCACTGGGAAAGATTACTGAAGTTACTTTTGGAAAAAACTACAGTAATGCAAGCTTCATCATCGAATTTATTTTCCAGAGCATTTATAAAACAAGCTGTTCGATAATAGCTTTGGGTGAGGGAAAGGAGGTGTGGGGTGCACCTTCACCTGCACTGTGTGACTCCCTTAGGATCTCTCATTTAAATGGAAGCACCTAGAAAAGACCATCAGGCCCTTTTTTTTCTCCTTTCCCTTTTTCCTCCCTAGGAAATAGGCAGGGGGGGAAAGTAAAGATTTTTCTCTTAGGCAGATTTGGAAAATATGTCATTCAGAGAAGGCCCCATGTGGATTGAGTGTAGGCCCAGAAAGTAAGTCTTAATGATGAGGAAAGATGGAAACGATTGTCAAAATATGAATTCATGAAGGCTTAGTCCCCAGGGTCTATTTTGGCAGTAAAGATAATGATGCTTAAGTTTTAAAGGTCAGTTTTCACCAGCTCATGAGGCAAATGGCAACAGTGAGATTATACCAGCCTTCTGTATCTATGGCAACTGAATTTCAGAGCTGCCAATAGACATAAACTAGAACTACTGTGTTAGCTTCATCCCCAATCCCAAATAAGTATGTGAGAAACTAGGTGGGGCTTGTATGTCTTCCCAGAAGGACATCATCACTGATGGGGAGCTCAGAGAGGCTGCCATAAAAAGACCCCTGACAAGGCAGATTTCCAGCCTCATCGTTGGGACCTGGTTAGGAGGAAGGTTCCTCCAAGTCACTTTCTTTTCCTTCAGTATTGGTGTTAAATTGGAGAACACAGGTCGCAATAAGAATGTGATTACTTGGGCCTTTGAATTATCTTTTGTGGGGAAGAGTGGGGAGGGACACACTCTTGGAAGTGTTTAGGGAACCATGTGGTGCCAGGGATCAGATCTGAGTCCCTGAATTCAGGGAAGTTCTCCAACCTTTTGAATTGTCTCTCCAATCTGGGCATTTAGATTACCATTTCTTAGATTGTTCTTTGGGCTGGAGAAATATAGTATAGAGGTTAAGGTATTTGTTTTACATATAACCAAAGTTTGATACCTAGCACAGTATATATCCCCCAAAACATCACCAAGCGTGATGCTATCTCTCTGGTTCAACCCCATTTTTTTTTTGCCTAATAATGATTAGAAAAGCAGCCAATGTCTATTTATTGTAGAATATTACAATATTCAGATAAATATCTAGCAGGAAACACACCTTGAGAAGGCCTAACCTCAATGAGATGATGTATTTCTTGTCTTTTTATATATGTATTTATTTCACAAAATTAATATTAATAATATGGTCTTTCCCCAAATTATGTTCAGGAGTACAGTTTGAATACTCCGGTATACTTTTCAAAATTATGTTCAAGAGTGCAACTTTTGACAGTGCATGAGATTCCATCCTAAACCTTCTATGCATGACCTCATTTATTCCCACTTGCAGGATTAAGGTGCAATTCTCACATTTCACATTTTTGCAGCCTCTGGCATGGCTTACACAGTGGCAGACTGCTTAGTGTTTGTTACCTGGATCAGCCCTTATTTGGGCCTCAGCTGAAGCTGAAGAGAGTCTCATTTTAGCATCCTGCTGTGGCTATAAAGATGATAGGAGGGAATCAGTACAACTGACAGAAACAGCAGTGAGTGTATTTGCACCTGCTTATTTCAGTTTTTGCTGGACTAAGTGGAGGGGGAAGTGTAAGAATATTAAAGATGGGATCAGGAATGTGGTTCAGTGCATAATAAAGACTTGTCTTATATCTGCAACATCCTGGGCTTAAGCACTACTGAAATACATTAACTATGTATTTATGTAGTTATAATGTATATATTAGCTATGTATCTATAAATTTTATGCATTTCTACATTAACTATGTAAAATATGATTGATTATGATATATCACAGTTAAATTAGTTATAACATTTAAAGTAATAGAATAAATGATGCCAATATACTACTTAATAATATAATAAATTATTATTATTTAATAAAAAATTTTTTAAAGGAACTGGAAAGCACCTGTGGGTTTCGAACCAACAAAGATGATTGTAAAGCCAAGCTTGCCGAAGTAACCGCTGAGCTAAAGCCAGTCCAATTATTGTTTAATAAAATATTTTAATAATAAATAAAGTATATTGAGCTCTCTTTTTTGAAGAGAGTTGATTCCCAAAGGAATGTTCCAAAACTTGATTCCAAAGGAATGATCCCAAAAGAATACCTATTAGGGCCTGGAGCAATAGCACAATAGGTAGGGTTATTTGCTTTGTATGCAGTCTATGCAGGTTTGATCCCCAGCTACCCATATGGTCCCCCAAGCACAGCCAGGAAAAACCCGGGAGCACAGAGCCAGGACTAATCCCTGAGCAACATTGTACTGGCCCAAAACCAACAACAAAACAAAATACCTAATAGATATAATAAGCTAGAAATTAAGTAAGTCACATTCTCTGATCACAACACATTTAACCAAGAAATAAATTGAAAAGCAGAAACAAGACCAGAGAGTTAGTACATAGGTTAAGATGCTTTATTTGCACATGCCTGACCCAGGTTTGAGCCCTGGCATTGCATATGATCTTTGACAGCTGGAATCCTTGATGCAGAGACAGGAGTAGTCCCTACCAGGTATGGGCCCCTCAAACAAAGTAGAAGCAATAGGTTAACCACTTGAGAATGTCAAGATTTTTGCATCAAACTACCTTTGAACAAAAATTAAATTGTGGGCCGGGCGGTGGCGCTGGAGGTAAGGTGCCTGCCTTGCCTGCGCTAGCCTAGGACAGACCACAGTTCGATCCCCTGGTGTCCCATATGGTCCCCCAAGCCAGGAGCGACTTCTGAGCGCATAGCCAGGAGTAACCCCTGAGGGTCACTGGGTGTGGCCCAAAAACCAAAAAAAAAAAATTAAATTGTATATTTAGAGACTAATGCTGGTGAAAACACTACATATCAAAACCCATGACTAGAGCTACAGGTACATTCAGAGGGAAGTAAGTAGTTTTTAACCTCAGTTTGTCAAAGAAATGGAGATGAGTATATTTTTTTCCTTTGAAATGATCATTTTTAGGGGGTGAGGATCCTGGGCTAAACTTGCCAGTTCTTAGGGGCTAATCCTGGCTCTCTCCTCAGGGGTTACTTCTGGCAGTGAGCAGAGGACCACATACCATGCCAGGAATCAAACATGAACTAGCCACATGCAAGGCAAGGGCTTTAATCCTGTACAATCTATCTGAACCCTGAGGTGGTTATTTTATTAAACTCCACAGAATCAGAATAACACAGTTAAACAAAACAGTCAATGTCAAAATCAGAGGTTTTTTTTTTAGAGCTCAATAACAGTGATAATTATATCACATTTGAGCTATAGTTGAGCTATAACATACATATACAATCCACCCACCTGATGTTTAAAACTCTCAGATTTGTGTACACAGGATGTGACTGATTCTAGAATATTTTCATTACCACTGGTAAGTAACTCCCTGTTTCTGCCCAACACAAATTTATTTTCCATTTCCTGGGTTTATCTAGTCTGGACATTTTACATAAGTGGAATCAGACTCTCTGATGAGACTGACTGCAATGCAAGTAGTACTAGAGGATGGGCCCGTTTGTTGCAATGAGAGGTTTGTACCCTGTTGTAAATCTATTGATGACCACTTACTTGTCCTCTATAAAACCTAAACAACTGTTCGTAAAGTCATTAGACAGAAAGACCATGAAGATATTTGAATCCATCTTGAATGTTTTTGCCACTTTGTATTAAGAGTGAAATAGCACAGAGAGATAGTACAATGGCTAAGGTGTTTGCTTTGGAATCCCTGGCATCCCATATAGCCTCCTCTAGCACCATTAGGAAGGACCCTTGAACACGAAGCCAGGAGTAAACCCTAAGCACTGCCAGATGGGACCCCAAAAAGCAAAACAAGGCAAGAAAATTAACAATAGAGATCACCAAATTATAAACAAATATTACCTAGTCCATATCACCTAAACAAAGATTTAAGCTTCTTTAATGTTAAAACAAAGAGTTGGGGCCTTTTAACTTTTTTTCTTTAACAAAGTGTACTAATTTGAACACAAAACATTATATAGTTGAACACAACACATTCAACTAAGAAATAAATTTAGAAGCAGAAACAAGACCAGAGAGTTAGTACATAGGTTAAGGTGCTTTATTTGCACATGCCTGACCCAGGTTTGAGCCCTGGCACTGCATATGATCTTTGACAGTTGTAATCCATGACACAGAGACAGGAGAAGTCCCTTGAACACTATACATAAGCAGCTACAGGTAGCATGGTGAGTCTCTGCAGGTCAGATTAGGAAGTTCTCTCACCTTGTTCTTTTTGTTTATTTACAGACGATAAAACTGATGATCATCATTAGACAGTCCAGAAGTTGATCGGGGAAGCAGCGAGCTTCAAGGTTAAAGGAACTCCTACTTTGAAGCCTGTGTACCCCCAAATTCCTTCTCCACGCCCAAGGAGGGTGGTGTCCATCCAGTGGATAGAAGAGGCCAAATATACTCAGACTGTCTGGACCTGAAGGTGGAAGTGCTCCCAATAAAGTCATCAAGTTTTAAAACAAATCTGTGGTGTCTACATTTTTATGCTAAACATCTGTTTAATGCAAGCACCTATCACTGTCAGCTTCACAATAGTTTGGGACTTATAGAAATGAAATTTATATATAGTTTTCAGTCATTGAAGTGCTTGATTTGCATGTAGGTTTGATTCCCACTACCACATAGTCCCCTGAGCACCACCAGAATGACCTCAACCTAAAAAGAAAGAAAAGGGAAAAAAACATACGGTAACTAGTCATTCACATAGTGAATGAATTAGTGATATTAGTTGACCATTAGAATTATCTGTGGGCTTTTCCAACCCTCCATGAACAGGTTCCTCATTGAACCAATGAGTTCAAGATTGGATGGGGAACTTGGGCATCAGGAGTGTTAAAAGCCCCCACCACAATACCCCAGGAGACTCTGAGGGACAGGGTGGCAAAAGGTCATGGTGTGAGAGCTTGACAGTTCAGACATTTGAAACTCCTTCCAGCTACCAATCTGCAATGACGGTCCTGATCCCAAGGGAATCTTCTAGATTCTAGAAGTTCTGTTAGAAAAAGCTCTGGGCAAGACAAGTGGAAGGAAAAATAAATTCAAGGAGACAGATGAACCAAGTTTCCATTCACTCATTCATTCTTTCATTCATTAACTCCACACACTCACTCATCCTTCACTCATCACTTCTTAGACTCTCTGCTCACTCTTGGAGAAACTGAGCTGGGGGTGACCCAAAACTTTCCTCATCTATCTCAAATTTCTTTTATTTATTTTTTATTTATTTATTTATTTATATTTTGGTTTTGGGGCCACACCCGGTGACGCTCAGGGGTTACTCCTGGCTATTTGCTCAGAAGTCGCTCCTGGCAGGCACAGGGGACCATATGTGGAACCGGGGGATCGAACTGTGGTCCGTCCTAGGTTAGCACAGGCACCTTATCTCCAGCGCCACCGCCCGGCCCCTATTTTTTATTTTTAATATATTTTTTTATTTAAGTAACATGATCATAGTTGGGTTACAGTCATAAACAGAACATCCCCCTTCACCAGTGTAACATTACCCCCTCCCCTCTTCCCATCCCCTGCCTATATTTGAGACAGGCATTCTACTACAGTTATTTGTTTTTAAGTTTAGTAAATTGTATTTTTTTCCTTAAAGGATAAGAGTAAAAATATATAGTAAAGGTGTGATAGTGGCATCGTTGTTGTTTACATAGGTCCAGAAAAATGAAAAAAAAAAAAGGAAAAAAATCCTTGACCTGATTACAAAAAGGCCTCATCCCAGAAGTTTATTGGCATAATACCGACTCTGGGTTCCAGGCATACCAGTCTGTCCAACCTGAGTCATTCTCCGTGGTCCCAGTGAAACTTTTTCGCACTTTAGCTATTGTTGGTATCAGATTCTTATATTTAAAGACCCTGGATTCTGTGCATTTCTTTCACCGATGTCAGGCTGATGTGGAGCATCCTCTAGTTTCAGCATACCATTAAATGCGGAGCGATCTGCCCTGCATGCAGACTGTTGTTGAGTCGTCTGGGTGTTGGGAGCACTCTTTGAGTAAGTCAATGCCAAAGCAGTGGTAGGTCTTCCCTGGTAGAGGCTTGGATCCTGGTAATGTTATAGACAATTGTGGTTATTTCCATAGATGGTATCCATTGTTCAGGTGTGTGGGGGCGATGCCCATTCTTCTGAGGCCTAAGCCAAATCATTATGCCAATGTTCAGGATAAAAGGTCTAATTACATTACCAAATTTGTGTTCCCATCTCTATTAGATAAGAACTTGTTTGCATATGTATTATTTTCCCATTTTAATGTGCCTATGCAAAAGAGAAGCAATGCCACAGGAATTTCTATGTGTTCTGAATTCGAGGAATTGTCCTACATCATGGCACATTCAAGAGACTCCTCATGTCACCTACTATAACAGGCTTCCAAGGAGAAGAATCCTCAAAACAACTTTCTGGTCTTGAGAGTTCATTTCTATCACCTAAACATGGGTTAAGGCATTTGTCTTACATGTGGCCAACCCTAATTTGATCCTGAGTCACACTATAAACACTAATAAATGTGACCCAAATCTACCATCTGAAAAATAAAAATTTCAAAATTATCAGAAATAACGCCCCTCCAACTCATCCCATATATCTTCCTGGGCACGGACCCCTCGTACTGAGCTGGAGAAGACTCTGGTCCGAGCCCAGTGCTGCACTTCCAGAGACATCAACAAACCTGTCAGTGGTTTTCCTGAGCTGCACCCTGAAGCCATCCAGAACTTCAAAATATGTCCTAGAGATCCCATTCAGACACTGAGGACTCATTAGTCCACTTTGTAAGGTTTTTTAATTGAGGTGAAATTCACATAGCATGAAATCGAGCTTTTCTTTTTATTTTATTTTATTTATATTTTGGTTTTTGGGTCGCACCCGGCAGTACTCAGGGATTACTCCTGGCTCTATGCTCAGAAATCGCTCCTGGCAGGCTCAGAGGACCATATGGGATGCCTGGATTCAAACCATCATTCTTCTGCATGAAAGGCAAACGCCTTACCTCCATGATATCTCTCCTGCCCTGAAACCAAGATTTTCAAAACTCACCTTCCAGTGGAATTTAAAACATTCCCAATAATGTGCAAGTACCACCTCTATTTGGTTCTTGAACATCTGCATTACCTTAAACCAAAGCCCCAGACATGGCTGATTCTCCATGTTCCCATCTCACCCAAATCTCTGGTGAGCCATCACAAGTCTGCTTTCTAGCTCTATGGATTTAATTCTTCTCGATAGTTTACCTAAAAGAAATGGTACAAAACAGAACCTTACCTGTCTGTCTTCTTACCATCAGCCTAATAAGGTTTTTTTTGGGTTTTTGTTTTTTGTTTTGTTTTGGTTTTTGGTTTTTGGGCCACATCCGGTGACGCTCAGGGGTTACTCCTGGTTATGCGCTCAGAAGTCGCTCCTGGCTTGGGGGTCCATATGGGACTCCGGGGGATAGAACCACGGTCCGTCCTAGGCTAGCACAGGCAAGGCAGGAACCTTACCTCCAGCACCACCGCCCGGCAGCCTATTAAGTTTTAAGGTCCAGCATGCACCAATACTTAATTTCTCTTTGAGGCTGACTAATCGTTCCTCAGTTGACATTCTACAGTTGGCCATTCACACAATAACAGATATCAGACATAGGTTTTGACTATTGTGGATATAGCCTCTGTGAACATTTGTATGCAAATCTTTCCATTTTCAAAACTTTGTGGACACATCTAGATGTTTCTTTTGTCTTTTCTTTTCTTTTTTGAAGGGGTGATCATACCCAGTAGTGCCCAGGTATCTGGTTCTACAATCAGGGAGCATTCCTAGCAGTGCTAGGGAAGGAACTGGAGGTGGGGCGTGATGGGGCAGTATGGTCTGACAGAGATGGAACCCTGGTCAGCTGGGTGCCAAACAAGCCTCTTACTCTGTATTATCTCTCCATCCCACATTTTAGATTTTTCTTTTCCAAGCCCCCTACTCTGTATTATCTCTCCATCCTACATCCTAGATTTTTCTTTTTCTTTTTTCCTTTTATTTGGTTTTATTTTAGGCACACCTGGCAGCTTTCAGGGGTTACTCCTGGCTCTGCGCTCAGGAATCACTCCTGGCAGACTCAGAGGACCAAATGGCTTGCCTGGGATTCAGCCTGGTCTGTCTTGGGCCAGCAGCATGCAAGGCAAACACCCTACCCCTGTGCTATCACTCTGGCCCCAACATCATAGATGTTGTCTAATATGCAACCACTGTCTACCTTTGTGTAGCAAAATCTCACCAGTGAACTTGCATTCCTTTCCCCTTCCAAACAAATGCAGGCAGCAGTTCATCTGTCGGAGACTTTTTCTGCCTATAGGTGGCAATCTTGCTTGCAATATTCCAGCTACCAACTGAGTTAGCCAGAGGTTGAACTGAAAAGAATTAGGAGTAAAACCAGCAGCACAGAGGATTCTTAGCAGAGAAACTGTGAATATCAAGAGAAAAGTTCTGGGCCGGAGAGATAGCATGGAGGTAAGGCATTTGCCTTTCATGCAGAAAGGTCATCGGTTCAAATCCCAGCGTCATGGGTCGGCTGCGTGCAAGGCAAACACCTTACAGCTGTGCTATTTATCCGGGCTCCCTCTCTTCATTTTCTAAGACACCAGCTTTCTTTCAAAAGATATCTCAAAGCAGAGGCTAAGCAGGGTGACCTTGCAGAAAACTGCTCTGCTGTGAATCCACTGAGTAGCCCATGTTTATAACATGATTTCTGGGGCCTAAAGAGATAGAACAGCGGGGAGGGTTCTTGCCTTACTCACAGATGTTAAGCGTTTGATCCTCAGCATCTCACCCTTCCACAAGAGCAGAGTCAGGAGTAAAGTCTGAAAACCTTCATCCCTACCCCTCCCAAAGCCTTTGGGCTTAGAGGTACCAACTTTAGGGTTCAAATTAGGAAGGAAGGGCCCAGTTGGTACCACTCTCCCAGTTGCTGGGCAGGGGCTCACACAGCAGGGATAGAGGCAGAGGTCTGATAGTAGTCACAGATTTTCCCCTGGAATTCTGAGTCACTGAGATCATACTGAGGAATCTCTTCATTCTTAAAAGTCCAAGTCCTCTAGGTGTGTTCTCTGGTCAACTGGGAGAACTCCAGGAATGGCAGTTTTCAGAATATCCTGGGCTTTTGTTTTAGCCCACAAGAATTTTGCATATAATCTCCCACATTCTTTTGCCCTGAAAAAAAAAGGGCAAAGGCTCACCCTTTATGTGTCTGCAATCTACATGTCAGTGTTGGATTCTCTATAGGTTAGGACTACAGAGAAATTCTGAGGACAGTTTCAGAATTCATAAAAGTTAGGCTGGAGAGAGAGTACACTGGATAGAGTGCTCACCTAGATGCATCTGACCCAGCTTCGATGTCCAGCACTGCCTATGGTTCTCTGAGCATGCATAGACTGAATAAGAGTCAGGAGTAAGGTCCTGAAAACTGCCATATAGAGCTCAACATCACAAAAGCCAAACAACCCCCCCTGGCCACCCCGCAAATCCGTAAGAATAAAATGCTTTGTTTCTATTACCTTTATTTTTTAGGTTATCCCTCTTTCAAAAATCTTCCTTTTTTGCAAACCTATCAATTTTTTCATTTGCAAATTTTATTCAACTTCAAAGACAGTAAAATCATATGCCTGCCTAGGCCATATGGGAAAGATCTCTCTGCACTTGAGACTGGAATTGCTTAAGTAAGGTGACAAAGCTATCTGAAAGACTGAGACAATTCTAAGCAAAATACAATTTCCCTCTCAGAAAACAATGATAGAGTAAAAGCTATTGTGTAACTCTACCCACAGAATAAGAAGGAAGCCTGGAAAAATGCCCTGATGGTACCTCTGTGCTTGTCCTATTATAATCAGTACCATTTCTAAAACATTCTGCTCCAGGGCTGGAGAGATAGTTTAGCCGATACAGGAGCTTGTCTCAAACAGTCAACCCAAGTTTTATCCCCAGTACCTCATATGGTCCCTCAAGCACTGCCAGGAGTGATTCCTGAGCATTGTTGTATGTGACCTCAAAACAAAGCAGAGCATTCTGCTTAACCCCTAGTGTGACTTATTTATGATACCCTTAAGTTACCAGTATCACTTTTCTCAGCTTTAAAATAAACTTTCATTTTTTGTGGTCTCATATAAAAATGTTGAGATGCCTTAATATTACAGACGTTCTTTGGGAGGGAATGGTTACATTTTTGGGCCACACCCTGCAGTGCTGAGAGATTATCGCTGGCTCTGTGCTAAGACCACTCCTGGTACTACAGAGGGACTAGGATCAAATATGTAAGTGCCTAATCCCATGTATTATCTCTCTGGCCCCAAAATATACATTCTTGTCTAAAGCATATTACCCTATACATGCCTAGCCTTGTCTGAAAATATATACATTTTTTTTTTTGGTTTTTGGGTCACACCCAGCAGTGCTCAGGGGTTACTCCTGGCTCCATGCTCAGAAATTGCTCCTGGCAGGCACGGGGGACCATATGGGGCACCGGGATTCGAACCGATGACCTTTTGCATGAAAGGTAAACGCCTTACCTCCATGCTATCTCCCGGGCCCCCCCTTTATTTTTTTTTGTTTTTTTTTGGGTCACACCCGGCAGTGTCAGGGGGTTACTCCTGGCTCCATGCTCAGAAATTGCTGGAGCTATTGTTTACTATGTAGGGTTGCCTTGCATGCGCCCAATCTAGGTTCAATCCCCAGCATTCCATATGGTCCTCTAAACTTGCCAAGAGAAATACTCAGCAAGGTGTGTGCCCCAAAACAATGAATGAATGGATGGATGAATAAATAAATAATTAAAAATGTAAGTTGACTTTTCCCAAAGTCAGTTTTATGGATCCATGGATGATTGTAATAAAAATTAATTTGCGTGAGTTGCTCCTAGTAATTTCTACTAAAGGTGAAGTCTTTGAAAACATTTGTAATGGAAATACTATTTTATAGTTACTATGACCCATGTAGGAGCTGAATGTAGTTCTCCACATATTTATATTCATTTATATTCACCGGGCCACACCCGGTGGAGCCGAGAAGCTACTCAGGGCTTTGAACTCAAAAATCTCTCCTAGCAGGCTCAGGGGACCATATGGGATGCTTGGGTATTGAACCCAGATCTGTCAAGGGTTGGCCATTTGCAAGGCTAAAGCCCTAACACTGTGCTATCACTCCAGCCCTATTTATATTAATGCTTTATTGTCTTTTTTTTGGGGGGGGGGCCACACCCAGTGACGCTCAGGGGTTACTCCTGGCTATGCGCTCAGAAGTCGCCCCTGACCTGGGGGACCATATGGGGCACGGGGGATCGAACCGCGGTCCGTCCAAGGCTATCGCGCTAAGGCAGGCACCTTACCTGCAGCGCCACCGCCCGGCCCCAACTTTATTATTTTACTTTTTATTTTACTTTTTTTTGGTTTTTGGGTCACACCCGGCAGTGCTCAGGGGTTACTCCTGGCTCCATGCTCAGAAATTGCTCCTGGCAGGCACGGGGGACCATATGGGGCACCGGGATTTGAACCGATGACCTTTTGCATGAAAGGTAAACGCCCTACCTCCATGCTATCTCCCGGGCCCCTTATTTTACTTTTTAATGTAAAATAATCCCAAAGAAAAACAAGTATACTTTGTAACCTCTAGGTGGCAGTATGCCCACTACTAGCATCTTCGTTTAGAGGACTTCAGAAATAATGATCTTGCCCCCCCTCCAAAAACTGCTTAAACATTTTTTATTTATTTATTTATTTGGTTTTTGGGTCACACCCGGCAGTGCTCAGGGGTTACTCCTGGCTCCATGCTCAGAAATTGCTCCTGGCAGGCACGGGGGACCATATGGGGCACCGGGATTCGAACCGATGACCTTTTGCATGAAAGGCAAACGCCTTACCTCCATGCTATCTCTCCGGCCCCTCAACTGTATTATTTTGAAGTAAACACCAAACAATGCAAAGTTAAAGCAGAAAAACTTACATCACCAACTAAAACCCTTCCAAGGAATTTTAGTAGCACCCATGAAATCTCCCAAATAAACAAATAAGAGACAGATTATCTAGAAAGAAATCTTCCTAGTATAGTAAATGAAATTGAGCTCCATGTCCTCTCAAAATGGCATGTTAAAATTCCATTCAA
Organism: Crocidura indochinensis; assembly: GCA_004027635.1. Lineage (NCBI taxonomy): Eukaryota > Metazoa > Chordata > Mammalia > Eulipotyphla > Soricidae > Crocidura > Crocidura indochinensis. The sequence goes on from PVKC010010308.1 coordinate 14,653, forward strand.
TTGTATGCAAGGTGAGGCGTGCATACTTGGACCAGAGAGACAATGTAGGTAAGGCTCTTGCCTTGAATGCAGCTGACCTACCTGTTGGCTCCCTGAGGCTTCCAGGAGTGATCCCTGACTGAGTGCAGAGCCAGGAGTAACCCTTAAGCAACACCAAATGTGGCCCAAATACAAACAAACAAAAGACAAACCTAAAAGATGATACTCTTTGTCTTGAAGGAGAGAATATTAAAAGAAAAAAAGAGAAATAACTAAGTTACAGAAATGACAAAAAGCTAAATGATAGAAAATTTGGGGGCCGGGCGCTGGCGCTGGAGGTAAGGTGCCTGCGCTAACCTAGGACAGACCGCGGTTCGATCCCCCGGTTCCCCATATGGTCCCCCGTGCCTGCCAGGAGCGACTTCTGAGTGAATAGCCAGGAGTAACCCCTGAGCGTCACCAGGTGTGGCCCAAACCCCCCCCCCCCCCAAAAAAAAAAAGAAAGAAAGAAAATTTGACTTCCATTTCTAAGTTTAAAGAAGTGATAAATTCGGGTTAAGAAGGTTTTACAGGGTGAGGGATGAGATGCTTAAAGGGAAGAGGAGTGAGAGAGGAATGGAAAATTACTGACTTGTTAGAACAAAGCAGTGGCAGCTGCTAACTCTAAAATTAGGAATAGAGACATGAAATTTCAGGGCACCATCCAACAAGTCCAAAGGCTTTATCCATTCTGAACCTTTAAAGATTTGAACCTCTGTAGGAGAACAAGACAAGCCAATTTGTAGGAAGCCTGTGGTGTAAGGAGATCACTGGCGCGTTTTCCCCAAACTCCCCTCTCCAGAGCTTGGGTTGGCCCTCCAAAGAGGGACAGTTCAGAGAAAAGTTTCTTCCAAGCCCCATCTGGTTCTTGTGTTTTCCTGGGTCAGCCAAAGCTTCGTCGGACAGGTCCACTCATACATAGTCCTGAAGTCTTTAGCTTCTTCTGCAAGCTCTTGCTGCTTGACATTTCCCTGTTCACTAGCTGTGTCAAAAGCTTCTAGGCAACAAGGTGATACCTTCTTTCATCCACCTGATAGAGTCAGTGCTACTCAAACTTTTAATGCCAACAACCCATGCCTCCCCCAACCCCACATAAAATTCTGTTAGTGAAACACTTCTTTTTTTGCCTTCTGCTGTGTGGAGTACAGTCTGGTTGGTTCTGCCATCTGAGCAACCCAGGATCTCACACAAGACCTGTTGGTGCGTGAGGAGCTAGACTGATCCTCTGTAAACTACCTTCCTTAGCCATGGGAACTCACTAGGGATCACCAAAAATAAAAAAAAAAAAATAAACCTCTCAAAAACACGCTTTGAACATTTCTCAGTGTTCAGAAATTAGGCAATTCCAAACTTTCTTTTTGTTGCAGGCAGAAAGATAGTACAGGGATTAAGGCATGTGCTTTGCTAACAGACCACATGTGGTCTCCTGAGCAGAGTGAGGATTGACCCCTGAGCACCACCAGGTATGGTCCCCAAACCCAAGGTTTCTTTTGTTCTTTGATTATTTTACATAGTTTATTTGTTTGTTTGTTTTGGGGTCACACCCGACCGTGCTCAGGGGTCACTCCTGACTCTGTGCTCAGAAGTCGCTCCAGGCAGGCTCGGGGGGCCATATGGGATGCTGAGAATCAAACCCAGGTCCATCCTGGATAGGCTACATGCAAGGCAAACACCCTACCACTGTGTAATCTCTCCAACTCCTATTTTTTATAGTTTTAACATTAATGGGTCGAGGATCATTTGCTATTTTTTGATGGCGCTGTACCAACTTTGCCCTTGCTGTTAACAGCAAATTTATCCCAAGAGCAGGATTTGGTCTGACACTTGGTTTCACCTTTCTGTTTGTTTGAGGGTCACACTCATCAGTGCGCAGGTACTACTCCTGACTCTGTCCTGGCAGGGTTTGCTGGACAATATGTGGTACCAGGAATCAAACTCATGTTAGCAGCATGCAAGGCTACCCACTATGTTCTACCCACTATGCTCTCTCCAGCTATTTGAGTGCACTTTTCTTTTTTTCAGAATTATGTTTACTGAGAAGCATTTTGAAATGTCAGCAAAACGGCTGCAACTGCTTTCTTCACTGCCATTCCAGGAGGACAGTATAGTCCACAGAGCTGCCCCCGCAGACTATCAACACCACCAGTTGCAGCTCAGGTATGCTCTGTACCCACTGAACCTGCTGTAAGCTTCCAGGTTAGCGCAAGGTCCCACACTTTATCAGGCAGGGTTTCTGGTGACCGAAATACCCCCAGGACAGGCATATGAGGTGGTGTAGTTTAGAAAAAACTTTCTCATTCCTACATCTTTCTCTTCATCCTTTGTTGTTGTTGGTTTTTTTTTTCTTGGTTTTTGGGTCACACTCGGTGACGCTCAGGGGTTACTCCTGGCTATTCACTCGGAAGTTGCTCCTGGCAGGCACAGGGGACCATATGGGGAACCGGGGGGATCGAACCGCGGTCCATCCTAGGTTAGCGCAGGCACCTTACCTCCAGCGCCACCGTCCGGCCCCCCTTTGTTGTTGTTATTGTTGTTGTTGTTGTTTGGTTGATCTTTTTGACTTTTTTTTTTCTGGGCCACACCCATTTGATGCTCAGGGGTTATTCCTGGCTTGGAGGGACCATATGGATGCCAGGGTTCAAACCACAGTCCTTCCTTGGCTAGCGCTTGCAAGGCAGACACCTTACCTCTAGCACCACTTCTCCTGCCCCTGACTTTTTCAGTTTTGATCACATCTTTTTGGCCACCTCCAGCTTCAGCTTCTCTTCTCCTGCTACCTAGAGGCTGCCTGAAACTGCAAAACAGAGACCCTATATATCTTTTGTTTTTTTTATGTTTGTTTTTGCTTTGTTTTATTTCTGCCTTTTATTTTTTATTTTTTTGTCTGTTTTTAGACCACACCTGGTGATGCTTAGGGGTTACTCCTGGCTATGAACTCAGAAATTGCCCCTGGCTTGGGGGACCATATGGAACACTGGGGGATCAAACCACAGTCCATCCTAGGTTAGTGCATGCAAGGCAAAAACCCTACTGTTTGTGCCACCCCTCTGGCCCCTGTTATTTTATTTTATTTTATGTTATTTTATTTATTTATTTATTTTTTAATGAAGTTTGGGTCACACCTGAAGGTCTAAAATTTACTCCTAGCTTTGTCCTCAGGAGTCTCTGTTAGGTGTGCTTTGTGTATAGACATGGTTGGGATTGAACTGGAGTACCTCTATACTCTCTTGTCAGTCCATCTCTCCCAGTTTCATTGCAACATTGCCCCTGGACAGACCAAGGAAACTCTCCTTTGATTAAGGGCCAATACTCAGAACAAAAGAAGCCAAATGTTGGAAGGAGACCTTGTGTGCATTGGGGTTTGGGAACATTCATTTTGTTTCCCAACTAGGAAGGAAGGAAGTTTTTATTTTCATTTTCTTTATTTTTAGTTTTTGAGCTCGACAGTTGTGCTTGATAAAAGAGATAGAATTCTAACACTTAGCCAGTATTCAGAGTCTCGAGTTAGTTTCACTATCCTGAACAACTCTGTTTATCTTTCCCCTGCCTGGTCCTGTAGCAACCAACTGATTCTTTTCCCAGCTCCATTGACTTAGGTGCTCTTTGATTCCTTTTGTTGGGATTTTGGAGTTTTTCTTTTGAATGTCCTTTATACCTTTTGCTAGGTTGATGTCTACATATTTGATTTAAGGTAGGGAGTGCTACTATAAATAGTATTACATTTTTGTTTGTTCTTGTTGTTTGTTTTTGGGCCATTATTCAGTAGTGTTCAGGGGTTGTTACTGGTTCTATAGTCAAGAATTACTCCTAGGTAAAGCAATAGCACAGCAGTAGGGCTTTGCAAGCGACTGACCCGGGACAGACCTGGGTTCAATCCTGGCATCCTATACAGTCCCCTGAGCCTGCCAAGAATGATTTCTGAGCCCAGAGCCAGGAGTAACCCTTGATCACCACCTGGTATGGCCAAAAGAATCAAAACAAACAGACAAACAAAAGAATTACTCTTATATGTCTCAGAGTACCATATGGAATGCCTAGAAAGGAACCTGGGTAGTCCATGTGCAAAGCAAATGCCCTACCCACTGTACTATCACTCTGGCCCCTATAAATGACCCTGCATTTTACTTTTTTTTTGTTTTTGTTTTTGGTTTTGGGGTCACACCCGGCGGCGCTCAGTGGTTACTCCTGGCTCTACGCTCAGAAATCGCTCCTGGCAGGCTAGGGGGACCATATGGGATGCCGGGATTCGAACCACCGTCCTTCCACATGCAAGGCAATTGCTTTACCGCTGTGCTATCTCTCCAGCCCCACATTTTACATTTTCAACTTCACTTATTCATTGCTATTCTAAGGTAAGTGTTGGATCATTAATTAAATATCCTTCACTCAGCCTTGTGTGAATCACTCATCAATTTTAGGTATGTAGCATTGATTCTTTCAGGTTTTCTATACAAACATGCTATCTGCAAAGACTGTCCATTTTATTCCCTTCTTGGTTAGCATGTCCTTTATGTACTTGCACTGTCTTAGTACATCAACTAAGATTTCCAGGGTGACTCTGAAAAGCACCACAATACCCTTTCTTTGAAGGTGACATCCTTACTTTGCTCTTGGTCTTTTGTTTTGTTTTGTTTTTTTGTTTGTTTGTTTGTTTGTTTTTGCCGGGTCATACCTGGCAGTGCTCAGTGGTCACTCCTGGCTATCTGCCCAGAAATAGCTCCTGGCAGGGACGGGGGACCATATGGGACACTGGGATTCGAACCAACCACCTTAGGTCCTGGATCGGCTGCTTGCAAGGCAAACGCCGCTGTGCTATCTCTCTGGGCCCAGAAATAAAAGTTTTAATAATGGACTGATATAGCAGGAAACATGACATGGCTCCTGAGTATCTCTGGGGACAACTTTTGAGGACTTTAAACTTCGAAGAGTAGTCCTCAACACCACTGTGGTGGCCCAGATTTCCCTGAGCAGTATCACATCCTCCAACCTTTGCACTGAGCAGACAGCCTGGTAGGTGAAGGAGTGCTGGTCGGGGCCTCCAGTTCTCCCAAGTACTGCGTGGTAGTTTAGTAAGAAGGGTATGCATTTTTGTTGGCAACCCATGTCTCTTTACTTACTTGTTTTGTTTTGGGGCCACTCCTGGCAGTGCTCAAGGCTTTCTCCTGGCTGTGTGCTCAGAGATCATTCCTGGTTTGAGATGTGCTCAGTGGACTACATGGGATGTGGGAAATTGAACCCAGATTATTTAAGTGCAAGGCAAATGCCCTATCCACTGTACTATCTCTATGCCCACCTTAGTCTTTTTACTATAAAGTACATCAATCACCTTAGCTTTCTAGATCAGTACATCCGGTTTCCCTTCTTTAATGAGTGAATCATAAGGACTGAGAATTTGGGGAGACAATGCCTAGAGTTAGAATTTGTCCTTTTATGTTTCTTTTAAGATATAGAAATAGTGAGTGAAATGAGTCAGAGGAAAAGGAACAGAAATAGAATGATGGCACTCAGTTTCCGGACAAGAAAAAACAACAACACATAGTATGAGGTAATACCCAAATATAATAGAAACAAAGACCAGAGGTCTGGTCCTTGGTAGAAAGCTTGCCACAAAGGGTGGAGTGGGGGCATGCAGTTAAAACATGCAGTTAGAGTAAACCATTATGACAATGATAGCTGGAAATGATCACTCTGTATAAGAATGGCGTGCTGAAAGGAGGTAAAGTTTGCATGACACCCTTTCATTAACAGTAATGCAAAACACAGTGCTTAGAAGGAAAACAATTTGGAGAAAGAGAGAAGAAAAGTATCTGCAACAGAGGCAGGATGGGGGCAGGTCAGACAGGAAGGAAATTGGAGATATTGGTGGCAGGAAATGTACAATAGTGAATGGATGGGTGTTGGAACACTGAATGCAGAAACTCAATGCCAATAACTTTGTAATTGTTGTACCTCATGGTAATTCAGTTTTTAAAATTATAAAAATAAAATAAGTTGGGGCCCGGGAGATAGCATGGAGGTAAGGCGTTTGCCTTTCATGCAAAAGGTCATTGGTTCGAATCCCGGTGCCCCATATGGTCCCCCGTGCCTGCCAAGAGCAATTTATTTTATTTTATTTTTTTTGGTTTTTGGGCCATACCCAGTGATGCTCAGGGGTTACACCTGGCTATGCGCTCAGAAGTCGCTCCTGGCTTGGGGGACCATAAGGGGCACCGGGGGATCAAACCGTGGTCTGTCCAAGGCTAGCACAGGCAAAGCAGGCACCTTACCTTTAGCGCCACCGCTCGACCCCCCAGGAGCAATTTCTGAGCATGGAGCCAGGAGTAACCCCTGAGCACTGCTGGGTGTGACCCAAAAACCAAAAAAAAAAATAATAATAATAATAGATAAAATAAGTTAAAATTATATTTGAAAAAATATGTAGCACTAGGGCCAGAGTGATAATACATCTGGTATAGCATTTACCTTACATAGGGCTGGCATAGGCTTTATCCCTGGCATCCCTACAGTGCCCAGATTCCAGACCAGGAGTTATAACTGAGCACAGAGTCAGAAGTAATCCTTGAGTATCACTGGAGTGACCTGAAAACAGAAGTAAAACGCAACAACAACAACAACAAAAGAATGTAGCAATAAACTTTTGGGATATATTTTATTACCTTTACTCTCTGTGGTGTGAGATGAACCTTGGGTACCCCAATATTTACTCGAAGATGCCCAAGATTGCTAGATATGAAAGAGAGTGACAGAAAGTGATTTTTAGACTAGAAAGGGAAAGAAGAGTAAAGACAATATCTTTATAGAAAAGGAGGGATAAAAATGCAGCCAACAAAAGAGATAAAAAAGGAATGTTAAACAGCAAGAGAACTACAAGGGAGACTTCTATCCTGATAGGTAGGAGGAAAAGGAATATTAAGAAGAATGAAGTGACAGATAGGAAGGCAATCAAGGTGTTGGAAAGATAGCACAGGGAATAAGGTGCTGGTCTTGCATCAGCCTACCCAGGTTTGATCTTCAGTCACCCATATGTTCCCCTAAAACCACCAGGAGAGGGGCTAGATCCATAGCACATCGGTAGGGTGTTTGCCTTACATGTGGCCGACCTGGGATGGGTTCAATCCCTGGCATCCCATATGGTCCCCTGAGCCTGCCAGGAGGGATTTTTTAGTTCAGAGCCAGGAGCAACCCTTGAGGGCCAAGTGTGGCCCCAAAATAAAACAAAACACCAGGAGAAATTCCTGATTGAAGAATCACGAGTAATCCCTGGGCATCCCTGAGTGTGTTCCAACTTGCCCACCCCCACCCCCCCAAAAAAAAGAGATAGTACTTACGGCATCAGAGACATAGTATACAAGATAAGGCTCTTGCCTTGAATGCAGTCCATTCTGCATACTAGTTCATGAGAGTAGATCATGAATGTCACTGTTGTTCAATTCTCCAGTACCCAAAATGATTGCAGCCAAGATAGACAAAAATGCCTGGATTTAAGAGGTCGTGGGTAAGGCCGGAGTGATAACACAGTGATAGGGCGCTTGCCTTGAATGCGGTCAACCTGGGTTTGATCCCCAGCATCCCATATGTTTACTCGAGCCTGTCAGGAGTGATTTCTGAGTGCAAAGCCAGGAGTAATCCCTGAAAGCCATTGGGTGTGACTCCCTTAAAAAAAAGTGCTTGTGGATAAAGGTCTAGTAGCAAAGCATGGGTGGAAATGACTATGAAGTGAAAGATGAGGACACAGCAAGAACAAATGAAATTGAGAAATTCTCCTTAGGAGGCCAGGATATAAGTTAAGCCATCTCAAAAACAATGTCACAGAAGCAAGAGGAAGACAGTGGGATGCCTATCATTGTTTTAGAGGGAGATATATAAAAATCAAAGTTCAGAGAGTTCTCTTCAATTTTATAAAAGCAACTTACCAAGTTAATGGAGCTTACATAAGTGCGCCAGGCCCGGTGAGCGTATGTGTCACTGGCCATGACTCAGAAATGCTGACACACAGCCTCGTGGCACCATACATTACTAAGCTTCGCCTATGCATTGTCAAACAATGATTTAAAGCCTTGCAAAGTGGTATGAGGCTAGTGCATCCTCCCAGAACTATGGAAGTCACATTTCTTTTTGTGGAAATTTTGAAATTCTTCCGTATGTAATTAGAAAATGTCTTGAGGTTATTAAAGTTGATCTAAAGATAGAGAAAACTTACAATTTTTTTCATCTCAATTCTCTTACAGGGAAAAAAAAGACTGAACTGTACTTATCTCTGGACAGAGAGAGAGTTCAATAATTCCATTTTTTGGAGTGGATGCTTTGCAAGTGGAAGGCCCAGGTTTGATTCCATGGTCCTCTGAGAATGGTCAGCAATGACTGACCTTTAAGCACTTACGTGGAAATGGTCCCTGAGTATTGCTGATGTCCCTCCCCAAACAGAAGCATTCTGATTTGGCTCCAGAAGAAAATTTTGTTTTAATTGGGGGGGTCACACCTGGTCGTGCTCAGTGGCCATTTCCAGCATGGTGCCATGGAGTCATGCAGTGCAGACAGCTGAGTTCCAGACTCCTGCAGACAAAGCTTCTCTGTCCCTGTGAGCCATTTTCCTGGTCCCTGACTGAAAATCCTACATTCATTTTTCTAAAAAGATGGCAGTGTGGCACCCTGGTGATGGGTGTGGGCTCATCCCTGGCAAAAACCTGTATAAGACCTGATGTGTAACCGGGGAAAAATAACAGCCTCTAACAGAGAGGAAAATTAAAATCACTGAAGATTTTCAAAACTTTTCAAAACTGAAGCATTTGGCAGTGAAGGCCTGAAAACTGGAGCAAAATTCAACTTGCTGCGACTGACAGGTAAAAACTCTAGCACAAATGGACAAGCACAACAAGCTTAAGGCAATAATGGCTGCTATTCAGGCGGAAAGGAGGGGAAATGTTGTAGATAAGATGGAGCAAGATAATTAGGCAAAGCAGGCTCCAAATATTATGGCTAGTGTACTTATGTTTATATCTGGGTACATAAATATGATCTGCATATCACGTGTAATATATGCGTACACCTTTCATGTGTGCGCTTGCATGTGTACAGGTACAAACAGATGTATACACATAAACACTCCTCATAACCCCACAGCCCTTCCCATCCTTTACTAAGTCTATAGAGATATTACCTGAACTACTCTGTTTCTTGGAATCAAGGCCAGAAACCCAACCTTTGGTGGTTGAAGGCAAATTTAGAATGCACCAGCTGCAGTCGCAAATTGATGGGAAAGCTCTGGTATAGCCACCACCAACACTTTAAAGAGGGCCCATCCACAAGTGAGGCAGATGTCCCTTCCTAATAGCCAGCTCCTCAGTGGCCTTGCAGCCTTTTGTGTTGTGAGCCAGGCCTTGACCCCAGGATCATCTGGGGCCCTCACAACAGAGGATAAGCTAGGGGAGTGGACACTTTGGTTGGCCAGCTGAGTTCCACACCACCAGATCCCCCTCTCAAAAACCCTATGGACAAAGAACAAGAAAGGTCCCTAGGACTAGGCAACAATGGATACATTCAGAGTAAGTGAAGCTAATCTACACCCTCTACTTTCTCCATTTGAAAGTTGGAAGCACTTTAAAATATTTTTCATTTAAGAAATCACTACAGAAAATCAGAAAACCAAGGTGGAAGGGGAAGTGATAGTAGAATGGGTAGGACACTGGTCTTGCTTGTGGCTGACCCAGATTCAATCACTGATATCCCATCTGATCTCCCAAGCAACTACAGGAGGGATCCTTTCTGTTTGTTCGTTCGTTTGTTTGTTTGGCCACACCCAGTGATGCTTAGGGGTTACTCATGGCTATACACTAAGAAATCAATCCTGGCTTGGGGGACCATATGGGACATCAGGGGATTGAACCATCTTAGGTTAACCGCATGCAAGACAAATGCCCTACCACTGTGCCACTGCTCTGACCCCTAGGAGGGATCATTAAGCACAAAGATCATTGAGCATCACCAGGTATGACCCCAAAACAAAACAAGCAAAACCAAAAAAAGAAGGAGGAGGAGGAGGAGGAGGAAGAAGAGGAAGAGGAGAAGGAGGGAAGGAGAGGGGAGGAGAGGGGAGGAGAGGGAAGCAGAGAAAGGGAAAGGGAGAGGGGAATGAATAGGAAAGGAAGAGAAAGGAAGAAGAAGGGAGGGGAAGGAAGGAAAGGGAAAAGAGGGCAGGCAAGGAAAAGGAAAGGTTCTGATCCTTTACATTCGAGTTTCCTTCATGTCACTATTGATATTTGGGATGGGTCGCTCCTTGCTCAACTGCATTTGGGCTGCATTTGGGCCTCTGAGCAACAGCCTGGCCTCCATACCATGTGCATCTCCCAGCCCACTCGTTCCTGTTCTGACAACCAGAAATTCCTCCTGACATTAGCGAATGAATATCCCTTGGGAAGCAAAATCCCCCCCCCTGTTGAGAACCACTGCTCTAGGCTATGTGATTTCCCGAGTTTATTTTTATTATAATTATGCAGATATGATCCAATTTTCTCAAGTGAGTCTTGCCACAGAAGGTTTTTCGACAATTCCAAAAGGCTTTGGGAAATTGAGGGAAGAAATCTATCCAAATATAATATATTAAAGGAAAGATAAGTAGTCCTTGAACCCAGGGGAGACTGACTCCATAGGCTCCAAGATGGGACCCTCTCACCCTGCTCCATCTCCTTCAGTTTCTCTCTTTTTCTGCCCCAACCCCAATCCCAACTGCAGCTTCACTTTGGACCAATTAGAGGGAACAGTCAAGTAACCTGATTGGTCCAGGTCATTGTTTTAAGCCACATCTCTAAGTCCAGGTTGGGCTCAGAGGACCCATCCAATCAGCTGTCTCTAGAGGGAGTATGGATTCTTGTGTTTGGATACTGCTGGCCCTGACCTCTTCAGACCTCAGGAGCTGCAGTTCTTATATGCTCTGCTTAGGATTCCATGGCTAAGAAGGGTGACAATGGAAACATCATCTGAATGATGGAGGGCGAGGGGACAAACCTTCCCCAGTTTGCCCAACACTATCATATCAGCTTCTTGAATTATAAAGTATTTGTAGGCTCATGGATTGGGGTTCAGCAGTCAGGTTCTTGGCTTGTGTGATGAAACCCTGGGTTCAGTCCTAGCAACACACACACCCATAGTGGTGATGTAAACAGCATAGACTTCACTGCAAGTGCAGGATTGCCGTGTGTGTGTGTGTGTGTGTGTGTGTGTGTGTGTG
>PVKC010010309.1:0-26080 GCA_004027635.1 Crocidura indochinensis
CTTTGAAAAACAGACCAACTTTTGCTATGAAAATTTCCATTGGCTAATTTCTGTCTTTAATTATACCATATATAATTAAGGGTAATTTTGTCTTTATACCATATAATGAATGATGGGAGAAACTCAAAAGTGCTCAGATTTCTAACTTAATCATGTCATCTGTCATTTGATGCAGCTTGTACATAAAAATATACTTCTCATAGAATGAGAAAAATTCTAGGAAGCTATACTTTATATTGAATAATATTCACAGGGAATCTTTAGTTATTAAATTTTTGTTTATATAAACGAAAATTTAGAATGTTATAACATAAGGCAATATATTGGTGGCATTATATAAAATGACACCAGCTATTAACCCAAAACAATGGCATTCTTCTATTTTCTCATTCTGTCTTAGAGTGCTGAGCTCATCTGGGATAGAAAGGCCTTTGGTTCCTGGGCTGGAATCTGGATGGGGGCACTCACACATCTCTCTGCTATTGGCCTTCCTCAAATGGAGCTTTATTTTTGGCTTCTACACCATCAGTGACCTCAAAAAGCTGCTGCAGGTTGTGGGGCGGAGATCCTTGCTTAAAGCACCTTAAGTAGAAGAAAGGCAGTGGGCCTCAGTCTCTGAGATGCTGCTCAGGGTCTATAGCTCTCTCCTCTTCACTGCCTGCTTCTGCTTAATGGGTCACTGCCATGTTCAGAACAAGGGTCTTGTGCATTAATGCTCTGGTGCCAGTTCCTGCACACTCAATCCAGTTCAAAGAGGCCATCATGGTGGTTAGCTGTCAGAGAGTCAAAGCACTCACCATCACTGGAGACTTCTTGGGTTCCCGGGTCACTGTTTTAGCACCAGTTGTGAAATAAAATCTACAAGTAGTAAGATCATCCATGCACCATATTTCATACCCCTATGTAGACAGGTCTGAAGAAGCAGGGTAGCGGTGAAAGATTAATAAACCGAGCTAGTAAGGAGTCAGTCTGCACCTAGTAGTTTCTCTGAGCCAAAAGCCAGAAATACTTTTTCTTTATTAAAACAATACCTATCCAACCAGGTGGGGAAGGTTGAGTAATCCAGGCATGCTTTTACATATCAAAAAGAGAGATTTTAAGGAAAAAAGAAGATGGAAGATTGCCTTTGTTTTGGGTTAATTGCTGGTGTCAATTTACAGCATAATTATGTGCTCTTACATATAAAGCATAAGCTATCTTTCATTAGGAACTGCCTTGAGCTGTATTTGTTTTACTACTAGGGATTGTAGGTCATTCTATACTTTAAAGAAACTATGTGAATTCTAAGTTAAATGACTGTCATAGTACTGGCAATTTAAACAACAAACTTTACTTTAAAAAAACTCATAAAATTTAGCATTTTCTACATGGATTAAGTCTATAAACTTCAGGGTAAGTAAAATGACCTCATGGAATTTAATGTAAAATCCAGTGAGAAATGAGATATGCTTAGCTTTATTTGGAGTCATTGTGATGTATTTAATTTATGTTCAGGTTTTTACTCTAGGGATTTGTAAAGCTATGTCACAATCATAATCTATTGGTGATTATTCATATAAATGAGCTTCTAGATCCTATATGGATAAAATTTGTATTTGCTTTCTATGAACAAATATTATTAAAATTACTGGCACATAAAAGAATCTAGATCAGTGATTAGATGAGCAAAACATTAAAATGTCTTTTAGCTTTGTAAAAAGCAAATAACAAGCTTTTAAGTATTTAAACAAACAATATACTGATTTGTTGACATTTCGCTTCCAAGAATGATGAACAATAAGTATATGATGTTTCAAGTTTTAAATAAACTTGAAAGATAAATAACAATTATTCTCCTTCTGCTTTTTGGTTAAATATTTTTAGGCATTATAGTTTACAAAACTGTTAATGATAGGATTTTTTGCAAAAATATTTCAGAATAATAATCTTTATCAATCTACTTTCTTTATGATTGTAAAAATATACTGCTAAAATATCATCAGTCCTGAACATCAAACCCAAATTCAAAGACAAAAGAATCTATACCCAATCTACAGCAAGCTGTACAAGCGGGGACCAGTTACACTAATATTCTGAGTGGTAAAGGAGGGAGATATGGGATACATACTGGGGACAGGGGTGAAAGAAAGACAACACTGGTGGTGGGAATGCCCCTGATTCATTGTCACTATGTACCTTAAATACTACTGTGAAAGATTTGTAATTCACTTTGGCCACAATAAAAATAAAAGAAAAAAACATGAAAAAATGTCCTGCTCATCAAATATCCCTATAGTCAGCTTCTACTAAAGATCAATTCTCTTGATCTTTGTTGTCTTTTATATGAGATATATTATTCCATATTTCTTTATATCCCAGGTCTGAGGGAGAATATCTGTGCCTATCTTCCTTTTAACTCACCCAGCAGCAAATTCTACTTTATTTTTTATTTTGTTAGGGTTTTTTTTGGGTTACAAAGGTGGCACTCAGGGCATATCCCTGACTTTGTACATATTTCTGGACCCAGCAAATTCTAATTTTAATAAGAATTGTGTGTGTTGGGGCTGGAGTCATAGCACAGTAGGTAGGACATTTGCCTTGCATATGGCTGACCTGGGTTCTATCTCCAGCATCCCATATGGTTCCCCCAAATCTGCCAGGATTGATTTCCTAGCACAGAGCTAGAAATTACCTCTGAGTATCAATAGGTAGGGGTCAAAACCAAACATACAAACAAAAGTCAAGAAAAGATGTGTAAATTTGTGTTTGTGAATGTGTGTGTATTTGGCAGTTTTAAGCTTTTAGGACTCTATTTTCAAAATTGTGATGTTTCATCTGAATATTTCTCTTTTGTATTTAGGTTCCTCTATATTGGTAGTCATCTTGGCATTGTAGATAGTTGTTTATTTGTTGAATATATAAATCTATGCCATAAATTCTAAATCTTGCAAATATTTTGGTACATTCTTCCTAAAAATGCAGTAATAGTACAATAGAAATCCACGTTTTTGTTATTGGTTTTATTTTATTTTAATAAGTTTTATTTTGATCAAAGTGCATTATAAAACATCCACAGTAAAATTTTTGGTATATAGTTACCTTGAATCAGGGGCATTCCCACCACCAATATTGTCCTTCCTCTCCCCCTCATTCCCAGCATGCACCCCATATCCTTCTCCTTTGCTCCCCAGGCTGCTAGTATAAATAGTCCCCTCTGTGTCTAGCTTATTGTAGATTGGGTATCGATCCTGTTGGTGTTGGCTTTGGATTTGGTAGCCAAGGCTGATCATTTTTTATTTCTACTCAATGTTCATATGACTGTTTGGTCTTGGTAGCCTCATTATTTTCCCTTCAGTTTTTGAGGTGAAACAAGATGGTTCAAGTTATGTGGAAAGTTTGAAGGGAAGACGTAAACAAGGAAAAAAGGGAAGGCAAAAATCAAACAAGCAAAAAATGGTAGGAGTCCTTCTTGATGCTATACATATCTGTTTAAGAGAAGAAAGGGTAAAAGGAAGAAAAACAGCAACAATACAAAAAAACTCAAACTAAACCCGAAAGGCACCACAGCAATAAATACAACAAACCAAACAGTAATTCCAGTCTTGAAATAAAAAGCAAAACAGAGCTCAAAAACATAAATCAAAACAAAGCAAAATAAAACAAATACAAAACAAAAAAACAAAAACAACAACAATAACAAAAATTAATTTGTGCTTTTCTTTTTTTGAATAGACACAGTAAATATTGGGGAGATTAGAAAGGGAATTCCCTTGGTCTAAGAGATATAGGGTTTCTCCACCTTTGAAGTATACTGTCATGTGCATAACTCCAGGCTCCGTATCTGTTCCTTTTCTCTCCCCTAGGTCCTTTTGTGGTGTCTGGAAACTATCTTCTCAGTCTTGGATGATGAGATCCAGACTTCTATAACTAGAGGTCTTGGTATTTATACAGGTCATAGGATGGAGCCTAGGATGGAGTCTTTCCTTACTGTTCTAGAAGTTCTGTTCTATCACTGTTGTTTTAATCAGTCTTCTGTAGTTGGTGGTCTTGGTTTTTGCACAGATCTTAGGTCGAAGTCTAGGATGGAGTCTTTCATTATGTTTTTAGAAGTTCTGTTTGATTACAGTTGTCACACTCAGACCTCTGAAATTAGAGATCTTGGTTGTACAGATAGATCATAGGTCAAAGCCTAAACTAAGAACTTATTAATTGGTCCCAGGAGAAGTTCTGCCCAGTCATGTTTGTCACATTCAGTTTTCTGTAGTTAGTGATCTTGGCTTTTGCATAGATTCAAGGATGACATGTCCTCTGATTTCATCTTATGATGGTGAGGTAAGACAACCTGTTCTTAGATCAAGTTGTTGCCACAGAAATTTACTTTGCGTAAAAAGTTATGATGTAAGAATATAACCAATAGCAAATGAAGTGAAAGAATTATGAATGATTATAAGCATGCCAAGTGACATTTTGTACAAAGTTGAGATATCCTTTATTTATTCTGAAATGAGCTATTACTGTAAGCAAAAAATATTTGCTATTTTATCAAGTATTATATTCCATATTTACTGAGATTCCTTTATTTCAGTGTACAGATAATGAAATATTTGTCATTTATTAACATATATAATGTATAATTTATTAACATATTTAAACTTTACTAGTGAATTTCTACTGTGTCAGATAAAAATAAACAATAAGATAATTGACATGCTATAATAGAAGGAATATTATAAAGGTAACATTTTATGTGCTTTGTCTGAGAGATAAGGTTTTGAAAAATAACCACATGGTTCATTTTACAGTAGTGAACTGAAAGCTATGTATAGAGTTTTGGGAAAAGAATCATGTTAAAGAATCATTTTTTATTAGATGATTTATTATAAAAGTAAATGGTAGTAAGTTATCTTAATTTTTTCTCACTCAAAAACTATTTAAATATCAAATTATTGGAATAAAATACCACATAATATGCCAAACTTACTAAGAAAATAATATTGTACTAGTTTTTTATAGCATGCATCCTTTATAAAATGAATCAAGGACTCAGGAAATAATTTACTCAGAAATGTTTTATCAAATGCTATAAATAAAATCTGTTCATTAGTTCTACCAGATTGAAGCCAATAATATATATAATAATATTATTATATGTGTATATATACAAACAATTTTCAAATTATCATTAGGCATTTCTTTATCAAACAGTGTATGAACTGATTTAGTGCAATAACTTAACCCATGTTTGATAATACATCTCATATAGTAACCCAAATCTATCTGGGAAGAATTAAATAAGTTTTCTATGTTCTTCAACACTCTTATGACATTTATTCATTAATTATTTCATAGACTTTTGAAGAACAGCATATAAAATGCTCTGGACTTATTTCTGGTTCTGTAATTAAAGTTCACTACTGATGAGATTATGGATGCTAGTAGAATTCATGTTGGCTACATTCAAGAACAACATTCTACCAAATAGATATCCGGGCTCTGTCCTGGGTATACTATTATTGGAAATAAAAGTAGCATACTTTTTACTACTAAATATGATAGTAGTACCTGAGAAAATATCAGCCCCCAAATATTTTTCTATGGTAATCTATTTTTTTTAGCTGTAATACATTGAAATTGTAAGGAAGCTTTCTCTGAGCTTTTTTGAACTCCTAAACATAGATCCTCCAAATGAAAATCAGTTCCTTAAATTCTATTCCTAAGAGTTTAGTCAGTAAGGAAAATTTCACTTATCATAGTTTCAGGGATTAGAAACAAATACCAGTCCCATTTAAATATTGCCCATATTATCAGGCCACCCATATTTTCTTCAAAAGGATGTTTTACCTTCATTTAAAATGTTTTCCAATCTCTCCTTAGAGGCCACATTTCCCTACTAAAATTTATTTTACTTTCTCATATATGTTGATTTTTAATCTTGAATTATAATGCCATCTCATTGTTATTTTCTTCCCCCCTTGGGTATAGCTCATGTGCATATGGGGTATACATATTAATAAACTTCTGTTTGTTTAGCTTTTTTTGTTAATCTATGTTTTATTACGGGATCTTAGCTAGGAGCTCAGAAGGTTAGAAGGAATATTATTTTTTTCTCCCTTTTGGAGCTGAGATCAAAGACCTAGTCAGAAAAACATGAGATTATTATATATTATGGTATGACAGTGCCATAATAAAGGGAAATATAAAATAGACATTTGATTACTCTCTGTATTTGTAAGGAAAGGATAAGAGTAGGACAGTCATAGTAAGAAAGAGGCTGCTGAAATGATGCTGTAAGAATGGGATTTGTCTGACAGAGGTTTCCCCAAGGGAAGGAGAAGAGTAGAGGAATTTTAATGCATGGTATATTCAGGAATCAAATTCATTTTGCTGTGATGAATCATGATGGGAAACAGAAACCAAATTTTAAAACAAATAATCTGTCAGGAATATGCATCTGATTAGAGGAATGGAAACATGTATAGTAAGAAGGTATTTTTGGTTGCTCTATATGTGGAAAACTAAAACTCTTTGGAAAGTAAAATGAGTTATTGCCCAAATTAATGTGGGTCCTCCACGAAAGTAAAAACAGGGTGGGGTATTTATTTGAAAAAAGCATTCTAAAGAAGAAGGTGACAGAGACAAATGATCAGTCATATCTAAAAGAGTGTCATGTCTTTTCTCAGTGCCTGAATTGAGAAGAAAAATAATCTATGATAAGTGCAATCAATTTGAGACATCTGCAGAAATTAACTGTTTTGTTCCTTTTCCATAAATGGACAAATAGCTTTTGTTTATTACTAATGAATCAATATTATTAATACCATAGGCTATTATTAACCCTCTGTTTAATTTTTAGAAATAGTAAAGTATTTTTTAAATGTGCTTTTTAAGCAAATTTCAAAGAGATCACATCTGCAGTCGTTTCATGCTGAATTGAAAAGAACTAGCAGCTGGCTCGTCTAGCCAATATTCAGCTGCCTTTATATTTCAGTCATGACAGAACCAAAGATAGGGATTACTTTTATAAATATGTAATTATGATTTTTCATATTTGTATTAGTAATTTGTCTTCCACTTATATAACATTTTGTTGTGAATACTAAACAACTGGATGAGCCAAGTTAGATATTTAAGAAAAATTAAATGAAGCATTGTATACATATAGTTTCAAAATCTGCCTTCTAGATTATTAGTAGAAAATAGAATAAAATATATTTTACTGAGCCTGTATATTCATATTTCACTCAAGAAATCTTGTGATGATCTTTAAATTTTCATAAGATTATAGACTATATGATAATCTATAAAATATATATTTAATCTATAAAACAGATTTTTTATATTTTTTATTTCTATGAATAATGCTAATTTGAACTCAAACACAAATTTCTATATGGTTTTTCTCCTTCATTAACACATCATCTGAAGTCTAATTAATAAACTAAGTCTATAGTAAAAGATATTGGTGAAATGCTAGTACAATATCTTTCTAAAAATATCTGATGTCTCCTTGTATCACCTGTAAGTACCAATAATAAAAATATTAATCCCATAAAATTCTGGAGTCAGAGCTTTGGCACAGAATGAAGGGCTTGTGCCTTAGACATGGTTGACTCAAGTTCTTCTCAGCATCTCAGATGGTCTCCCGAGTCTGCCAGGAGTTATTTTTGAGTGCAGAGCCAAGAATAACACTTGAGTGCCACCAGGTTTGGCCCCCAAACCAAATAATATTAATCTCTTAGGGTTCTAAAAATAAAAGATTTTAAGTCTAAAGTTCCTTATACTATATATAGTATCAAACAGGTATAACCTTATTAAAATTGACTGTTTTTATATTTTTCAAGATGATATTATATGACATATTAAAGAAAAATTCTCAAATTTTCCAAATCAAAAAGATTGTTTCATTCAAGATTAATATAGAATTTTAAAATATTAAGAGAGTTTAGGTTCATCTCCAAACATTGTGAAGATATCTGAAGATTTATAAACAGAGCAAGGGATTTAGTACATTATAAAATTACTCTAGAAACATCAAGGTAATGGGAGACTCTTGAAATACTGGCCTAGCAGGGTTCTAATTGAATACAGTTTTAAGAATTTAGAGAGGTAAAGGTGGGGATTGAAGGATTTTTTTTTGTCCCCAGATTCACAATACAGACCCGGCAAGGGTCTGGGTTGAGGTGTATATGGGGTGCATTTACTGTACCTCCTCTTTCTAGGATTGAAGAAATTGTTCAGTGGAAAGTTCTTTCTAAATTAACTTAAATAGGATTTTTTTCTTTAGATTGGGCAAGTCAAATACAATAGTTGAAGGAAGATTAAAGGCCACATTGAAAAGAGAACTCAGAGGAACATGTTAAAATTTAGGTCAACATTGGTTACTCTGTGTTTTTGTCTTTGTTTTGTGTGTGTATGTGTGAATCATATGTATGTAAACTAAAATTTACATACATACTTATTTTATAAGTATGTATAAGATAAAGGAAATAAGATAAAGGAATAAGATAAAGGAAAACATACTCAGTCTTAATGAAAACTTAATGAATTTTCACAAGCAACAAAAAACTAAATATGTGATCTGGATGAGCCCACCAATTTCGAACTATTTAAATTGAGCAAAATAGAAGGCATGCAGAATGACTTTATTATTATTTCCAAAAAAATGTGCTTTGGGAGTCATGCCTGATGGTTTGCAGGGTTTTTCATGGCTTGGGGTCAGAAATCTCTGATTAGGACAATTTTGGTACCAGTTTAACTCAGGTTGGCCACATGCAAGGCAAGTGCCTACTCTTTGTACTATCTCTTTGACCCTACCAACAAACAAACAAACACAAAACCCACAAACCCTAAGCATTGCCTTTGCTCTGAATTGTTATCTGAAGTGATTATTAAGGAAATATTAAAATGCAGAAAACAAACAGTCCTTAAGGAAGTGTTATAATTATAGTGAGTTATTATTACTATTATTATTACTACTACTAATATTACAAATAAATGCAATTAAAATCCATAGTGAATAAGTAAATCTCATATATAGTGAGCAATTATTATTTTACAAATTCAGTCCTTAAGATTATTATTTTGCATTGTTTTTTTCAGACAACCTGAATCTGAATTATGTACTGAGTATGCTATGAGGGATGGGAGGGAAAGATCTTCAGGTTAGAGGGGTCCTTGGAATTTGATTATGAACATAGTGTAGCTCCACTTTAGCAGCAACAACCACAAGAACCACAGTAAAGCAGTGGTAGTGTGTCCTGGGTCCTCTGGTGATGGTTGAATGTATAGTCTTGGGTATTTTGGTGATGGTTATACTGTATAGTTTTATATATGAAAGCCATACATGTTAGCACTATAATAATTATCTTACCTTAAACTAAAGTAAATTAAAAAGTGTAATATGTAAATGATGCTTTTGTTAATATATTAGGTTTGAGTTTTCAGAATCTCTTCCATGAGACTTGGATAAGTGTGAGAAAGTTGGAAAATATGCTCTTCTCACTTTTTTTTAAAAACCTTTTTGGAGCTGAAAGATACTTTTTGCCTAAAACAAAGATGTGGTTCAGAAAGTCAGCTAGTTCAAAAGAATGAGAACTAAGGGGAGGGATCAGAGCAATAGTATAGCCAGTAGGGTGCTTGCCCTGACTCTACTAGCACAAGGACTTCAAAAGTGAAAAAAAAATTGAATTACAAGAGATAAAAATTATTTAGAAAATTTTCAAAATATCATTTCCATCAAATAATTTTCTAGAAGGCAAACTCACATATAAAGAAAAACAGCATGTTTAAATAAAAGTGGATCAGAAGTAGCTCTATAAGCAAGGTTTTAAAAACTTTAAATATTTCCTTAAGTACTTTGGGTAAATAAAATCTGTCTTTATCCAAATGGGTTAGTTCTCCAGGTATTTATAGTACTAAAGTTTTCATTCTCTTTAAATGTTATTTTATTATTTGTGAGTAAATATTTTCACTACAATAGTATGCCTGATATTTTATCTGCATCAAGTTCTATATTTAAAAGCTGACAAGAATTGGAAAAGCAGTGATAGTCATTGCTAACATCCTGGGTAATGGTGAGAGAATCTACTTGATTTTTGTTGTTGTTGAGCTGGCACAAGGTTTAGAGCCCTCCCAAGCTATTTCTCTTTGCAATAAACAGAAAAAGTTAATAAAGGTCATCTCAAATACCCATTTACTATTGTCCTTCGCTTATTCACTTCACTTCCACAAACAAGGCCAGAGAATATTATTTTGTGAGGGTGCTTTGGTGATAGATATTTCCAACCTGGCAGCGCTGTGTGGTGAGCCCCAGTGCTGTAACAATGACGTTTAGAGGGTACTGTGGTGTGGGATATTAAATAAAGTGTTTCATGCAAGTGGCTACATGAGGTGTCAGGGATCTAACCTGCGTCAGCCAAGGGCAAAACAAGTGCCCTCTCAGCTATACTACTGCTCTGGTACAAAATATTTTTATATGCTTTAAAATTTGAGTTCCCAAAATTATTTTATTGATGATATGAAAACCACACTCTTCTTTAAATATAAATATTTATACATTTGTTTTAGCTTTTCTTTTTAAATTCTCTTTTTAGTATTTTAATTTTCCCTGCCTTTCAATTTGTGAGAAGGACTAGACTGTCGCACCTTTTTTTTCTTATCTGTAAAATTTTACCTGATCATAAACAAACATCTAGTGAATGTGTGTTAATCACACATTGCTGAACTCCCCCAGACTTCCCAGTGAGGTGGCACACTGGCCAAATTGATGCACTTCTCTGTGGCTTGCACGTTGAGACATGTATGCTGTGGCAAGCTAGAAGCAGTTGCTCTTTCTGAGCCAGCCCAAGGCCTTCAAATGCTATACTCTGTGCATACAGGGGAATCTACCTCCAGTTCTTGCATGATTCATTTATACGCAAGACTTGAAAATATCAATATTCTAAAGGTTAATAGACTAACATGACTTATGAAAGCTGTCCTTGAACCTCACAAAATCTAGCAGGGAAGGTTGTCTGAACAGGATATACTCTTACCAGGGTGGTCTCCAAATCAGGCTCCTAGACCAGCTGCTATTGAGAGACAAGAATGACTGACAATGCTGGGAATTGCCTGAAGACATCCATGACTGAATAACATCTTGTGACTTGCCTTGAGTTTTCTTTAAAATATGTAAATGACAGTAATACTTCTATTCCCTCCAGTGTTCTGTGAGTAGTCCCATTAAGGACTCTCATTTGGGTGGCAGTTAAATATAGAACTACTTCCCGATCCACTTTTATGGAAACAAGCTATGTTTTACTTTAAATAATTTGGAAAATGACTAGGCAGACAGCTGCTTTCCCCGTGGGAGTCCCAGGAACACCTGGTATTGAAGGAAAGTTCAGTATTAGGATTCCTTGGTAGTTAGTAGGATTCCTAAGAAAACTCGAACAAGTTGTGAGGCTTCAGGCAAAATTCTGCTGGCTGCTTTTGAGAGAAGGCCTAGGGATCCTAGGGATAATTGATTTGGTTACAATTTCTCAGGCTGTCAGTGAATATTGCACTTGAGTAAACCTATTGACAAATAATGGGGATTAATTGTCTTTTGATAGGGGTAAGTCAGGGTGGAGATGCTTGGGGTGAAGTTTAGAAACATATTTGGGAAAGAGGGGTTGGTGGACAGATGGAGAGAGCAATCTAAATACATATTTATTTAAAATTGGATCTTAACAGCCTGGAGATTCCCCAAAGCATTTTATTGCTAAGCTTATAAAAATATAATGAGTGTGCTTTCTCTTTTTGCATTATGTTTAGTGGTGTTCCTTAAGGATTCCTCCTTAAGAAGAACTAAGAATGATGCCAGGCTTAGCCATATCTACATGATTTAACTCAAAAAAATGTGGAATGATCCTGCAACTCATTGTTCCATGCTACTCATAATCATCAAAAATTTTAAGCTTTTGCACACCAGTGAAATGCAGCTGACAATATTATGTGTTCCATTAATGCATTTTTATTTTTGTCAGGAGGATAAATCATGTCCACCAAAGTACAAAATAAATTTAAAAGTGGCACTGCCAGCAGTCCTTAGAAAGTCCTCATTAAGAGAGATGAGTGAGTAGCAAGACGTTGTTGTGGAGAGTTTTTCTATTGGATTCTTAGCACAATTTTGTGTTCTTTTTAATACTGGAACAACATCAGTTTCCATATTGAGTAAATTGAGGCAAAAAGCAATTTTTGTTTGTTTGTTTGTTTTAAAACTTACTATGTATTTTATCTTTGCCCTACTGGGCTGCAAGGCCATACTAGCTTCTTATTATCCCTCCCTGCATCTCTGGAGATCTCAGCCCTGGCATGTCTAATTTGTTTATGCATTTATCATTCTTAACTGTATTTGAAACTTTAACTAGTAATATGGGAAATGAGCCATACATTCTGAGCAACAGTTCCCTTAGGACTAAACTAATCTGAGATACTGATGAATGTGAAATCTTAGCGGAAACCTGCCCTTTCCAATATCTAAAAGTGTTCTTAGCACATAGCATTGGAAATTACCTAAATTCCCACCAAAATCACAAGTTGGCTAAAAACTTAGAAATACTAATTCATTAATATAAAAAATGTGCCTACTATTAATTTCATGTCTGTGAATAATTGCGTAAATGCACACATTTTGAAAGTTGAATTCACAAAATATATGCTTTGATTTTTATCGAATTGCCTGTTCTTTTTTTTTTAACATATTTTCTGAAACTTTGTTTAAACTCCATAAATAACACTAACTTTTGAACTATTTTTAAGATGACAATTTTGTTATGTGCTGACGCTTCTGGTAACTAAGGTTTAAAATAATTTCTTATAGAGATGGTTTGGCACTGATATGTATAAGTAAACCTGTGCTTTAATAACACTGTACTGCATGTAGTATTCTCCCATGGCTTCACTGTAAATACCTACCAGCTGTAGATTCTTTTACAATACACTGAGATATAGAAAGAAATATTGTCTAAAAACTATATTTTCATATTAGTATTAATTACATAAAACTTAGAATTCATGATTATTATTAGGAAAAATCACTTCCGAGACATTATTGGAACCTATCTGAATACGCTTCTTGTGCCTATCTCATAAAACAGAATTTGTCTTCATTTTTAACCTTTTTGTGGACATTAGAACTGGAAATTAATACATTTGGAGTAAACGTTCTGCTTTGAATTGCTTTTCAAAGGATTTAGTATATAGAAAATGACACAAAAGACTTCTGTTACATCTCTTATTGCCAGTCTATTTAAAAACCTAGTCGGAAAGCCCAAGATATTTTTAAGATAGCACTCAAGAACTTGTCTGAATTGACTCTAGCCAATTGTTCAGTTCAGTGGCTTCCTGTAACATACATTTATATATATGCATGTGTGATTATATAAAGATATATATATATAAACACATTTATCTTTACAACTAACAGTATTATAATATCATATCTAAATAATCTTATTTACTTATGTTATATAATTTTTAAATTTTGAAGCCTTTATTTTTAATAATTATTTAAGCACTGTAGTCACAAAAATGTTCATAGTTATGTTTCAATAATCAAATGCTCACCATCCTTCATAGTGCAACATCCCTGCCACCACTGTTCCCCATTTCCCTCCTCCCTCTGCCCAGCCTATCTTCAGGACAGGCATTCTATTTATCTTTCTCACTGTCATTTTCATGGTAGTTCTCAGTGCAGTTATTTCCATTACTGAGCTCACCACTCTTTGTGGTAAGCTTCATGTCATGAACTGATCCTTCCAGCCCTCAGCTCTATTTTCTCTGCCTATTTTAACCATACTGTATTTTATTTTTCTTATATCACACAGATGAGTGAGACTATTTTGTCTGTTTCTGATTCTGAGTCATTTCACACAGCATAAGTATCTCAATGCACATCCACGTATAGGCAAATTTTACGGCTTCATTTTTCCTAACAGCTTCATGGTATTTCATTAAATAAATATACCACAATTTCTTTAGCCACTCATCTCTTGTGGGCACCTGGGTTGTTTCAAGATTTTAGCTATTATAAATAGTGCTTCAATGAACATGGGAATACAGAGGGTATTTTTTCTAGTCTTTTTGTGTTCTAGGGTATATTCTGAGGAGTGGTATTGCTGGATCATTAGGGAGTTCAATTTCCAGTTTTTTTGTGAAATCTCCATATTGTTTTCTAGAAATACACAAAATTCCCACCAGCAGTGGATGAGTCCCATTCTCTTGGCATTCAAAACACCACTGGTTCTTGTTCTTTGAGATGTGTGCCAGTCTCTGTGGTCTGAGATAATACTTCATTGTTGTTTTCATTTGCATCACCCTTATAATTAGTTATCTGTCTTCTTTGAGGAAATGTCTGTTAATTTTTCTGCCAATTTTTTGATGGGGTTAGATTTTTTCTTAAGTTTTCTCAGTGCCTTGTATATTTTAAATATTAGCACCTTTTTTTATAGGTTCTGGGTAAATAGATTTCCAATTCCATGATGACCTTTGTTTCCATTGAAGTACATAATCTTTTCAGTTTAATGTTTATCTTTTTTTAATTTGTTTATCTTTGCTTCACATGTTTGGTCAGTGGTGTTTCCACCTTGAAGATGCCCTTAATCTCAATGTCATGGAGGTTTTTTTAGTTTAGCTTTGCTTTTGGACCATACCCGGTGACACTCATGGATTACTCCTGACTATGCAATCAGAAATTATCCTGGCTTGGGGGACCATATGGGATGCCAGGGGATTGAACGCAGTCAGTCCTAGGTTAGCAGAGTGCAAGGCAAACGCCCCTTCACTTGTGCCACTTCTTGGCCCTGTGATGGAGTTTTTTGGCCTATGTTTTTTTCTATATATCTTACAGCTTTAGGTCTGACATCAAGGTGTTTAATCAATTTTTATTTGATTATATTTATGTTGTTAAATAGAAGTCTGAGCTTGCCTTTTTGTATGTGATTGAACAATTTTCCTAAGAACACTTTTTGAAGAGGCTTTCCTTGATCCATTTTGTGTTTCTTGCCCCCTTCGCAAAGGTTAATTGATTGTATGTCTGGGTAACATTCCCTTAATAGTCAAGTCTATTCCATTGGTCTGAGGGTATCTTTATTCCAATACCATGATATTTATAAATTTATTTTTGATTTTTTTTGGAGCCACACCCAGTGGTGCTTAAGGATTACTCCTGGCTCTGTACTCAGAAATAGCTCCTAGAAGGTTGGGGAAAAATATGGATGCTGGGGATAAAACTCACTTCTGTCCCAGGTCATCAGCATGCAAGGCAAATGCCCTACCATTGTGCTATCACTTTGGCCCGACCATGCTTTATGTCTGTTGCTTTGTATTACAATTGAAAGTTGGGAGAAGTGATCTTACTTTTCTTAAAGTTTTCTTTATCTATTCACAGTGTTTATTGTTCCAAATGAACTTCTAGAGAGTTTGATGCAATTCTTTGAAGAACTTATGGGTATCCTTAGAAGGATTGCATTAAATCTGTACAATGATTTGGGAAGTATTGCTATTTTAATGATGTTAATTCTTCAGACCATTACTGGGTATGTGTCTCCATTTACTGTGTCTTCTTTTACTTCCTGAACCAGTGTTTTGTAGTTTTCTTTGTATTCTTTCTTCTCTTTATTTGAATTGATTCCAAGGTATTTGTGTTTCTGTGGTACTATTATAAATGATATTTTAATGTATTTATTGGCTATCATTTATATGTATAAGAAAGCCATTGATTTTTTGTTTTTTAATTTTGTAGATTGTCAACTTGCTATACAATTGTATTGTTTTTGAAGCTTTTTGGTATAATCTTTAGAATTTTCTAAGCATAATGTGATCTGCATATGGTGAGAACTTTTCTATTTGGAGGCACTTGATTTTTCTTTCCTAATTACTAAGGCAAGTGACTAACAGTACTCTGTTGAATAGGAGTGGAAAAAGGGGCTGTATTTTCTTGTACCAGGTTCTAGAGGACAGACTTTCTGTTTTTCTTCATTGAGTATTAAATTTCTATGGACTAGTGTTAAATGACCTTGAATATAGATAGAAAAATTTCTTCCATTCCTATCTTTAGATTTTATCATGAATGTCAGATGGACCTTATCAAATGCTTTCTCTGCATCTATTTATTTGATCATATGATCTTTATTTTTCCTTTTGTTGATATGGTGTATCATGTTGATTGATATGATAAACCAACCTTGCATCCCAGGAATGAATCCTAGCTAATTATGGTAGTTACCTTACTTGATCAGACACTGGATCCTATTGCTAGAATTATCTTGAGGATCTTTCTATCTGTATTCATCATAGATATAGATCTATCCTTACCTTTTTTTTGTGGCAGCTCTATAAACTTTTGGTATGTGGGTTATTTTAGCCTTGTAAAAACTATTTGGGAGTTTTTCTTTTTCTTCAATTTCTTGGAAGAGCCTGAAAACAATTGACACTATGTCCTCTTGAAAGGTTTGAAAGAATTAGCAAGTAAATTTATCTGGCCCTGGGTTTTTATTTTGGGAAGAATTTTGATTACTACTTTAGTTTTCTCACTAGTGATAGGTCAATTAGATATACCAGATCATCTGGGTTGATCATTTGGGTATTATGAGTCCAAGAATTTATCCATTTCTTCCACATTTTCTTTTTTGTGGCATAGTTACTCAAGGTAATCTCTGATTACCCTTTGAATTTCTGTAGCATCTATAGTAAATTTCCAATTTTAATTTCTAATTCAATTTATTAAGTTTCTCTAACTCCCTTTCTTTATGAGTTTTGCTAATGGCTTATCAATCTTGTTTATTTTTTCACAGAACCAACACTTGCTGTAATTGATTTGTTAGATTATTTTTGAATTTCTAATTCATTAATTTCTGTTCTAAGCTTTATTATTTCCTTCTATCTGTTTGATTTTATTTAATTTTGTTGATCACTTCCAATTTTAAAAGCTGTACCATTAGGTTATTTTGTAGGCCCCTTCTTCCTTCGTGATCAGTGCTTGCAAAGCTATACATTTTCCTCTTAGTATACAAATTTTGCTGTGAACCACAAATTATGATAATTTGTTTCTTTGTTTTTATTTGTTTCCAGGAATATGTTGATTTCCTCTCTTTGATTTCATCTCTAACTCACTTGTTGTTCAATAGTGAGCTTTTTAATTTCTAGGTTTAAGGTACTTACTCTATGCTTGTTTTTAATTCACTTCTAATTTCAGTGCATTATGATTGAGAATGTAGTTCATAAAATTTCTATCCTTTATTTTTGGAGGTGTATTTTCTGGGCCAACATGTGGACTACCTGGAATATGACACATCTGCATTTAAGAAAAATGTATATTCAGTTTCTGGGGAGATCCCTATATCTATCTATCATCTATCATCTATATATCATCTATCTATATATCCATCTCTATCTATCTATCTATCTATCTATCTATCTATCTATCTATCTATCTATCTATCTATCTATCTATATATATATCTATCTATCATCTATCTATCTAATCTCTCTATAAGACACTTCCTTCATGTATCTTTTTAGAGCCAGTATATTCTTGTTAAGTATTAACTGGCTGACCTATTATCGAGGGCTGAGAGCATGATGTTGAAGTTTTCTATTACTGTGCTGCTATTTATAACTTCTTTCAAATTTGTCATTAATTGTTTTAAATTGTTTTAAATAGTTTGGTCATTTTTCATTGGGTATGTTCATGTTTAGGGGTGTGATTTATTTTTCTTGTACATATTCTTTAATTATTAAGAAATGTCCATATATGTCTCTTATAACCCTGTTAAGCTTATAGTGTTTGTCATCTGATATTAGAATGGCAACTCTAGCATTTTTAATGAATAGTTTGCATGAATGTTTGTTTTCTACCATTGATTTTGAATCTATGTTTGTTCTAACCATTCAAATATTTTTGTTCTTGCAGTAAAGATTTAAATTTATATTTTTGATCTAATTTGCCACTCTGTCTCTTAATTGGTGCATGTAATCCATTCACATTGAGGGAGACAATTGTCATGGGATTTAGTGTCATTTTTTGGAGGTGTTTCATTTGTTGTTGGTCTGTCTTGTCTTTAATTAGACCTTTTTTTAATAATTTTAACCAAAGTGGTTTACATATCTTTCACAGTAATATGTTAGGTACATATTAACATTGAATCAGGGGGATACCCATCACCAAAGTTGTCCTTCCTCCACCCATGTCCCAGCTTGCATCCCATATTTTATTTAGCCTTTTATAGCTAGTGTTGTACCTCAGCAAAGAACTATAACCATCACTCCTGCTGACTCATGCTTTGTGGACTTCTTCTCACCCTCCCTATTGTGGACTGTTGCAAACTACTGATCCAGAACCAGAAGGACCTCCAGCCCCAGAATGCTACCAGCTCCTATGGCTGCAAATCATTTCTCAAACTCAACAAAACACGATGTGTGATGAAAATGTGCCCTGGATTTTACCCCCCACAGAATATCTCAAAAGACTTAATGAGGAAGACTATATTTCCTTTATATGTTAATACCTCCATAATAGTACCTCCTACTCTGTTTATTTCCAAATATAAGTTAGCCTCTTAAACAGCTTTTATTCTCTAATTCCTTTTTAAAATTTATTTATTTCTTTTATTATAAAATATATAGAATACAAAAGCCTACTAGAAAAAGTCTTGCCTGAGATAAAAGCTCAGGTCAAAACCAGAGAATGTATAGCCTATCATTCTTACCACCAAACACACTGACAATATGACACCATCCCTGTTTGCATAGGCACTCTAAATAAGGGGAAATATTATGCACAGAAACAAGCTCTTATCTACTAGGGATAAGAATCCATACATTTTATAATACAGTTATGCCTCCCATCCTGAGCATGTGTCATGTGGTCCCAACTTAGACTCCATGTGATTGGTCAGTGACTGTCCAGCCCAGAACCCCAGACTCAGTTGCAGAACCGACACAGGTCCCAGCAGCAATACCAAGAACCAAACTGCTCCCTGAAAAACAGCTAATAGCTCTAGGAGTTTTTCTGTAATGATGCCCTTTACTGCTGATTCTTCATGGGAATTTTCTTCCTCATCTCTAGGACTCCAATGATTATGTTGACTTTTATTTTTAGTTTATCTAAGGCTTCTATTTTCATATTTAACAATCTGTTCACATTTACATTTTTCCATTGTATAATAATTTGCTTTAAGGCTTTTTACTAATCTCTAAATGGAGGTTTATGGAGTTTATGTTTATGGAATTGTTATGCACCTCATCTTATAGCTCACCAATTCTGTCCTCAGCTGCTTTTATTCTGTTGGAGAGGCTTTCCTGTGAGATTTTCTTTTCAACTATCAAGTTTTTCAGTCCTTTTATTTCATTTTGAAGTTTTCTCATCTCTACTTTTATATTCTCTTGATTTTTATTTGTTGTTTGTTCATTTCATTACATTTTTTAAGTTGAGTATTCTCCAGATTTCTTCTCTAAAGTCTTTATTGAAGGATGCCTGCAAATCATTCTCCAAGCATGGTAGTGTTCTGCATTGTTTACCTATTGAAGTCTGCAGTGTGGTATTTCTGTGAGTAATGTTAGGGTTTATTAACTATAGGATATGGTTTTGGCTTTGGAGTTGGGGTAGAAGTGAGCTGAGTATACATTAGCTCAGCCTCTGCTGATTTACATTTAAAGCTGAGGGCAAGTGCACATCATTTACCACCTCCATGGATCTGAGGGAGCTTTCCACACTGTTGGTCAGAGCTCCTGCTGGTTCCTGTTCCCAAGGACAGGAGCAGATCGCTTCCACCTCTGGAGGATTGAGAAAACTCACTATGCTGTTGGTCAGTCCTCCTGCTGGTACCCTTTCTTAAATTTTTAACCTTTATATGAAACTGAAAATATGTACTACATGTATGTCACTAATGTATAATTTTGTAATAATTGTCCAATATTTAAGAACTATAGTTTACTTTTATTCTTATCTTATCCTAATCATAATCCATGCTTCAGTTCAAAAAAATCATCTCCCAGAAATATATGGCAGTTTTGTTATTTTTTTACACAGAAAACAGGATGCCAGAGATTGGACTCATGCAAGGCAAGTGCTCTGGTTTCTGAGATTATGTTCATTAGCAAAAAATGGGGTTATGAAATTTGAGAGTTTAACTGATACACATGTGATTCCTTGGGTAGATTGTATATAGTACAGCAAAGGTCAGGTTTAATATACTATAAAACAAAAAGCTGGTGAGAAATTAAAACCAAATATTATATACTGCTTGTTCCAATAAAAGAAGAAAAACTGTAACAATAGAACAAAATATTTGTTTTAACTTCAAGACGCTTATAACAATGTCAAGAAAACCATAACATTTCTGAAGGTATAGTGGAAGTGAACTACTGTTACTAGAAAATAAAAGGTGAGAAATTGATTCAATGCTTAAAAAATAAAGGGATCAATGAATGATAGGGAATCAATGATGTCATGTATACTTAAATCACCTTTTTTGGTCAAAAACTTAATCAAGAATTTCTCAAGTAAAGACTCTCATTGACCTTTTGACTTTTAGAAACTTCATTTTGTTTCTTCTTTGATAGGTATATACTACCAGTCTGATCATTTTAAAGTGTACCGACCTTTATCAGTTTACATTCTCCCTCTGAGAATATTTTTTCAAAAGTATTAATTTTGTATGCTAACACTTAAAATGCATTAGTGGCATATTTTTATATTAACGGCATACATTTTTCATAAAGTAAGATTTTTCTTATCTTAAAATATCCTTGGGAATGATCTCTTTGGGGAATGTTCTTTGTAGCAGGTTAACAATCTCTTTCTGCATACAGATTTTGTAAACTGACAGAATTATATGAATCATATGCTTTCATTTTTAGTCTACTCATTGTAGTCTGCGAAAGAGGTGGAGACATGCAATAAAATCTATATGACACATAAAGGAAGTCATTTAGCCTTGTAGGCTTCATTCTTAGTTGTTTACATAGTTTGAGTCAAGATTTCAAGTAGCTCTTTGCTCTAGTTGCTTTTTGTTAAAAAATTTAAAACATGTGTGTCTTTATCCTTCCTTGGAGTTAGAGAGAGAAAGAAAAAGAGAGATGCAGGGAAGATAGATAAATAGAACTATGTGCTCAACAGAGAATGCAGGCTTTTCCAAATCCAGAGTCCCAGCACACTGTCCTGATATATATCTTTTAAAATCTTTATTTCTTCCTTTAAGAATGACTATTCAGTCTCACTTTAAGTGCACAGTGAACTGCAAAGAAATGCTATGAATGAGCATGGATTTGTTGGCAGAACTATGTAGTCTCTTCCATGCAGACTGAGAGCTCTTTAAATAAATAGACCCATGGGTTTCTTTCTGATAATATAGAAAACACATGTAGATAGGGCTGTTTCTATTGTTGCTAAATTCTATTCTAGCTAACAAAAGCCGGGTCTATTAGTTTCCTGAATAAGCTATGATATTTTACAAAGAAATGCATCTTTTGGATTTGGTCATAAAAGACTTTTTGGTGTGTAGTGAAAGATACATTTGCAATGGTGTTTTATTACTCCACAGTTGGAATTAATCTTTCCCTGCTTTCTGCTTCCTTAGCACATTGTAAGTGCCTCTATTATAGTACTTATCACCATCTGCTTCCATTCAAAGTTTTTAATGTATGTTTTTAGATTATGAGCTTTTTGAAGGGCAAGGAACCTGCCTTTCTCATTTGATATCTCCTCTAATGCCATGTACAGTGAGTTGCATCTAGTCAGTGCTAAATAAATATTTATTAAATTTATTAAGTAGGTGGTATGATACTTAGAAATAGATTTGTAGTCTTTAAAAACTACATTTTATGTTTTTCAGTCTTGTTGCTAGAAAAAATATTGGAAAAAACAAACTTTATGCAATGTTCTAATGATATTTTCTAGAGCAAATTCACCCCCTTGACCATTATTCCTTAGTCCATATTTTAGCATTATTAGTATAGGTCATTATGTATAATGTAATGTATATGTATATATATATATGTAATGTATATTACATTAACCAAGTATCTTCTAAAATTTGACCAATATTATTTATAGAATAATACTCATTATGAAAGATTAATTCATATAATTATGTGAAATGCAAGTTTGCAACTGGGAGCAGTAGGGTCAGGAAAGTTGGTTGTAGAATTAGAACTCAAAATAATGACACCAAAACCAGGGAAACCTTGGGGTCAAAGTGGTGGTGCAGAGTGTTACAGCGTCTGCTTTCCAATGCTAGCCTAGTATGGACCACAGACGATTCCCTGGCACCCCATATAGTCCATCAAAACAGGAACGATTTCTGAGTAAGTAGCCAGGAGTAAGTACTGAGTATCACTAGGTGTGACCCAAAAACCAAAAACAAACAAACAAACAAAAACCCAGTTTTGTTGGGCCTTTTGATTATTATTTTTAGTCATTGCCATATTATTTCTTTTTGGCTGAGATTATTCATTTCTCTACTATTTAAAGTTGTTTCAATAATACATTGTGTATAGAACTTGAAGGTACAATATAAGTATACCTATATTCATGAATCTCTTAGGATTATAAGAGAAGGCAAATGATCTACTTCAGTATTTGGAAAAAAGTAGATGAACTTGTAATTATAATGTTAGTTATGTGCACAACAGGCAATTCCTTCTGACAAGTGGTGATCATGGCATGGAAATTGAGACTGACAGAAATGAGTCAGGGAGTTCTGAAGAGAAAAATTTTTGTGCCAATGAGCACAAGTACATAAAACAAATTATATTCATGGTCTAGGCAGTGGTCCTCAAACTACGGCCCGTGGGCCACACACTGTATTTGTTCCCATTTTGTTTCTTCACTTCAAAATAAGATATATGCAGTGTGCATAGGAATTTGTTCATAGTTTTTGTTTTTACTATAGTCCAACCTCCAATGATCTGAGGGACAGTGAACTGACCCCCTGTTTAAAAAGTTTGAGAACCCCTGGTCTAGAGAGATAATAAAATGAGCAGGATAGATAAGCACAGATATGTATCTCTACAAACCTCTCCGAAGGGCTGAATTTCCCCATGAACATTTTCTTGGCACCCAAATACTCATTTAGCTACACAAATAACCCTAAAATTTGAGAGTGAACTGTCTCAAGCCTACTTGGCTCCAGTCACAGTTTAGTTATAATTAAAGGCATGGTTCCTGAGTTGCTGTCTGCTAATGCAGCCTCAAATAATCTACTCTTCTATTTTTCATAAAATACATGTTGGCCATTTGTACTGAACTTTCTCTAGGACGACCAGGTTACCTCAATCACATTCGGCCAACATTAGCTCTTATCCCAATCAATATCTCCTCTATTATCCACAAAAGTATCTGTGGAAACAAACCTATAGAACCTTAATTGCAAAGTAGCAGTAAAATTAAGCCAAAGAGTGCATTACTTGAATCAGTGCAAGGGATCCACACAATTGCATAGAAACCCAAATTGGAAGGGAATATCCTTGATAGAGAAAGAAGAGACAACCATTTATCATGTATCCCTTAGAGCTCTCCTTGACGTGGAGGAGGAAGTCAATAATGTATTGGAAAGAATTGCACCCAGACTACCACAGGCACCATGGGAAAACAGCACAGTACCCCCTCCATAAGGGGGTGGGGGAGATGAAGATAGGAGCCGAAAATCTCAACCAGAAATATCTAACTATATAATCTCTCTGAAAAATACTTCAGAGAGGAAAAGGAAATGTTGAGGATCTTTAGTGAGCTCAAAGAAACAATGGAATGGGCAGCCAATAAAATATATAAGGGTATGAGAGCAGAAATGATAAAACTATAAGCAGCATTACTAGGATTTAAAAAATTGATAAGTGAAATGAAAAACTCAATGTAATACCTTAACTTTAGAGTAATAACAAACAGTGAGAATAGAATCAATGATCTCCAAGATAAGATTAAAAATAAATCAGGAGGCTATAAAAAAAGATGAAAAAAATAAATCCTCTAAGTAAATAGAAGATAAAGAGAACTTTTGGGATAATTTAAACAATTGACAAACTAGAAATCATTTGATTCACAGAAGGACATGGAGGCAACCCCAGTGTAGAAGTACCATTCAAAGAGATCATTGCTAAATGTTTCCAGAGCTGAAGAATGCAGATTTTCATATGCAGAAAGCCTATAGGTCACCAGCTAAAACAAGAGTCTAAGAAAAAGATCTTAAGGCATATTCTAATCTGAATAATGAAAACTATATTAGAGATACAAGAGCAGAGACAGAAATTATATACTAAATAGAATCTGTAACATTTACAGCAGACCAATAAGTTGCGACACTGTGGATTCAAAGTAACAAAAAGGTGGGGCAGAAATATACAGAACACAAAAACTGAAACTGCAGCAAATCTCAATAAAATGAATACCTCATCATGAACATATTACTCAGTCAGATTTTCATTCTGATTTCAAAGGACAATACCCAACTTCATAAACAATTACTCAAGAAATCCATAGGTTTTAAACCAACTTTAAAAGAACTGAAGGAACTATATTAGGACAATACAAACTTCACAACATACCAAATTCCTATTGAAAGAAAATTTCAGGACAATTTCTTTCAATGTCAATGTGAAAGGACTGAATGCACCAATTAGGGATAAAGTGGAAAAATGTATTAAAAATGGAATCCTATATTCAGCTAACTATAAGAGCAAATATAGACTGAAAGTTAGAGTTGGAATACATTAAGATTGGAAATTTTTCCTGATTTTTTTTTTGGGTCACACCCAGTGACGCTCAGGGGTTACTCCTGGCTATTCGCTCAGAAGTCGCTGCTGGCAGGCACGGGGGACCATATGGGGAACCGGGGGATCGAACCGCGGTCCGACCTAGGTTAGCACAGGGCAAGGCAGGCACCTTACCTTTAGCGCCACCGCCTGGCCCCTTCTTTTTTTAATTTAAGCACCCTGATCATAAAGTTTTCATAATTGTGTTTCAATCATAAAATATACATCACTCTTCATCATGAATGTTTCTTACCACAAATGTTTCTGGTTTCCCTTTCAGCCCCCACCCCACCTTCATCTGGGGCAAGTATTTTGTTCCTCTGATTCTTTCATTTGTGGACACAGTGGTGTGCATTATTTTTAATTAAAGGATACCATACATATATAACTTTATACCCATCCAATACCCAGTTATTGTCCCAAACAATCAGCTCCAATTATAATTGTAAATGTGGTCTCTTCTTTGCGTTAACTGTATACTCCACTATTTGTAGAATGTTTCCTACCATGTGCTGGTTCTTCTGGCCCTCCTCTCTAATGTCTCTGGATATTATTGTCACACAATCTTTTATTTTACTTATATCACATAAGTGTATGAGATTATGTATGTCTATCATTCTCCCTCTGACTCATTTCACTCAGCAAAATATTCTCCATAATATCCATGTTAAGCACATTTACTTACTACCTTCCCATATATATATATATATATATATATATATATATATATATATATATATATATATATATATATATATATATATATATATATATATATATATATATATATATATATATATATATATATATATATATATATATATATATATATATATACATATATATATATATATATACATATATATATACTACATGTGTAGATGCACCATAGCTACTTTAACCACTAATTTATTTTCGGGAACTTGTATTGTTTACAGATTGTCACTATTATATATAGTGCTCAGTGAACATAGGAGTGCAGATGGCATTTTTGTATTGTTTTCATGTATTCCCTGAGTATGACCCTAGAAATGGTATTACTAGATCATTTGGGAGCTCAATTACCAAGTTTTTGAGAAATATTGATATTGTTCTCAAAAGACTGGGCAAGCCAGCATTTCTACCAGCAGTGAAAGAGAATATCTTTTTCCTTGAACCCACACCAGCACAAGTTGTTCTTGATCTTTGTGATTTGTTTGAGTTTCTGTGTGGTGAGGTGATATGTCCATTGTTTCAATTTGCTTTTTCCTGATAAGTAGTGATGTGGAGCATTTTTTCATGTACTTTTGTCCATCTATATATCTTCTTTGAGGAAATGTCTGCTCATTTTTTA